>RCUC01101392.1:0-11065 GCA_003697995.1 Taxidea taxus jeffersonii | reverse complement strand
AACATGTAGCAATAAACATCATACATAGGGATTTTAATGAATGTCCATAACTTCATATAGAAACTCCCTTCTCTCAGGGAGTTATATCTGGTAGTGAATGTCCTCTGAAAGAGTCGACTCCATGCATGAAAACACAAAAATTCCTTTCTATGTCACTAATAAATCTTCATTATTTTATGTCATATTGTTTTTTCTTCTCCCCCTTGTCTTGATGAATTTGATCAGTCCTTCAAAACCCAGTTTAATTATCTCATCTCTCAAGTTTTCTTTTAGTTTGATTTCTTCTGTGACTTTTCCACAACATTGAGGTGTATATACAACATCTAGAACTCAGTTATATGGTCTTATGACCATAAGTGTGATGTTAATTATTGATTCTAAATACTGAACTGTGTATTAAATAATACACATCTTGAGGATGGTATCTCTCTCTTGTTTTTTTAACTTCCTAGCACTTACCACACAGCCATAGGTAGGAGACTCTCAGGAGTAATCTGATCCTTTTGTCCACTCAAAACAAAAACAAAAACAAAAACAAAAAGATCATATTGTATTTCAATCTACAATAATGACTTAGGAGGCTTTGAAGTCACTTCCTTCCAGACACATCGAATCTACAGCTGCACATATAGTAATTCCCTCTGAAAAAAATCCAAAAACTAGTTGAGCAATTCCTATACATCATGCTAATGAGAAAATAACCACATGGAAACAGGTAAGAAAAACTGAAACATACTCTTGTCATAAACCTTACCCCTAGCACAGTAATATAAAATCAAAAGGGAACTCACAACTTCCAGCTTCTCCCTGATAAGTAAAAGGTTTGGACCCCACATCTTATACCCCACTATTTAACACTTTCACTTAAGGGATGGACAACCAAAATACCTAGCTCTGAAAGCCAACAGGCCTTGTGTCCATGAAAACTATAAGATGATAACATTGGTATTACCAGGACTTGCTGTGGCTGTCCCCCAAGGGCTCAGCACAAAAGAGGAAAGAAATGCCTATGCTCCAGTCTTTACCTATAAGAGGCCTATTTGCAAATTTTAAAAGCTGAGACTGCCATCTCCATATTCTCCTTCTGGCTACTCGAGGTAACCATTGTCTCCCTGGAAGGAGATTGTGAATATGTCTAGCTAGACTTACGAAGGTAAAAAAAAAGACACAGGACTCAAATAAATAAAATTAGAAATTAAAGAGGAGGGGCACCTGGGTGGCTCAGTGGGTTAAGCCTCTGCCTTGGGCTCTGGTCATTATCTCAGGGTCCTGGGATCGAGGCCTGCATCTGGCTCTCTGCTCAGTGGGGAGCCTGCTCCCCCCCACCCCGCCTGCCTTTCTGCCCACTTGTGATCTCTCTCTGTCAAATAAATAAATAAAATCTTTAAAAAAAAGAAATTAAAGAGGATATATCATAAGTGATACCATGCAAATACAAAAGATCATAAGAATCCACTATGAATAATTATATGCCAACAAATTGGACAACCTAGATGAAATGGATAAATTCCTGAAAATACCAATCTACCAAGACTGAATCATGAAGAAATAGAAAACCCAAACATAATAAATGCAGTGTACAATAAGCTCACAGCTAACATCATACTTAACTGAAAACTAAAAACTTTTCCTCTAAGACCAAGAACAAAACAAGGGTGCCCACTCTCACTATTTCATTTAACATAGTACTGGAAATCCTAGCCAGAGCAATTAGGCAAGATAAAGAAATAAAAGGCATCCAAATAGTGGGGGAAAAGGAAGTAAAACTATCTCTATTTGCAGATGGCATAATATCACATAGAGAAAACCTCAGTGCCTTCATGAGAAAAGTGTTAGGACTAATAAATTCAGTAAAGTTTCAGGATAGTAAATCAATATACAAAAATCAGTTGCATTTCCATACATGAAAAATGAGCTATTAGAGAAATTAAGAAAAGGATTCCATTTATAATTGCATAAAAAGTAACTAAATACCTAGGAATAAATTTAACAAAGAGGTGAAAGATCTGTTTTCTGGAGATATTGATGAAAGAAGTTGGAGAAGACATAAATAAATGGGAAAATATGTTATGCTCTTGGATTAGAAGAATTAATATTGTTAAAACACTAACCCCAAAAGTCTAACAGATTCATTCAATCTATATCAAAATTTTAATGGCATTTTTCACAAAAACAGGGAAAACAATTCTAAAATTCATATGGAAGCTCAAAAGGCCCTGAATACCCAAGGCAATCTTAAGAAAAAGAACAGAGCTAAAGGTATCACACTTCCTGATTCCAAACTATATTTCAAAGCTATGGTAATGAAAATACTGTAATATAGCATAAAAACAGATACAAGATCAATGGAACAGTAGAGAGACCAGAAATAAACTCACAAATATATGGCCAGTTAATCTATTACCAACTGTGTAAGAATATCCAATAGGGAAAGGATGGTCTCTTTAATAAATGGTGTTGGGAAAACAGGACAGACACATACAAAATAATGAAATTGGATCCTTATCTTAACACTTTACACAGAAATCAATTCATAATGAAGAATGGAATCTAACAGCTGAAACCATAAAACTCTTAGAAGAAAATATAGTGGGCAATTTCCTTTACATCATAGTTGACAATAATTTTTTTGGATTTGACACCAATAGCAAAGGCAGCAGAAGCAAAACTGCACAAGTGGGACAAAATCAAACTAAAACCTTCTGCACAGCAAAGAAAACCATCAACAAAAT
The DNA here is from genome assembly GCA_003697995.1 of Taxidea taxus jeffersonii. Classification (NCBI taxonomy): domain Eukaryota; kingdom Metazoa; phylum Chordata; class Mammalia; order Carnivora; family Mustelidae; genus Taxidea; species Taxidea taxus. The sequence continues at coordinate 8,333 of RCUC01101392.1, read as the reverse complement.
GAAAAGGCAACCTAAGGAATGGAAGAAAATATTTGCAGATCATGTGTCTGATAATGGGTTAATATTCAAAATATATAAAGAGCTTCTACAACTCAAGAGCAAAAAAAATCGGATTAAAAAACAAGAACTGAATAGGCATTTTTTTAAAGACAGACAAATGGCCAATAGATACATGAAAACGTATGCAACATCACTAAACATAAGGAAAATGTAAATTGAAACCACTGCAAGATGTGACTTCACACCTGTTAGAATGTCGATTATCCAAAAGTCAAGTGATAAGTGTTGGTAAGGATGTGAAAAAAAGGGAACTCTTGCACACTGTTAGTGGGAATATAAATTGGTACAGCTACCATGGAAAATAGTATGGAGGATCCTCAAAAAATAAAAAAATGGAAATACCTCATGATCCACCTATCCTAATTCTGGGTATATATCTAAAGGAAATAAAAAGACCTTGAAAAGATACTTGCATTCCTATGTTCATTGCAGCATTATTCATAATAGCCAAGATATAGAGACAACCTGTGTCTGTCAATAGATGAATCAATAAATATATATATATATATACACATATATATGTATATATATATATATTCATCCAACATGGATGGCATGTTTTAGCATTATGTTAAGTGAAATAAACAAGATAGAAAAAGACAGATACTGCATAGTATCACTTATATGTGAAATCTAAAAAAAAAAAAACTTAAAAAAATTTAAGAAAAGTTAAATTCTCAGAAACAGTAAAATAATTGCTAGGGTTGGAGGGTGGAGAAAATAGGCAGAAGTTGGTAAAATGGTACAAACTTTCAGCTATAAGATAAATAAGGTCTGAGCATCTAATGTAAAACAGTGTCTACAGTTGATAACACTATATTTTATAGTGGAAATTTGCCAAAAAGGTAGAACTTAAATATTCTCACACACACACACACAAAAAAGATAAATATGTGAGGTGACAGATGTGTTAATTAACCAAATGAGGAAATCCTTTCATAGTACATAGGTATATCAGATCATCACAAAACACACTTTAAATATCTTAATTTTTATTTGTCAGTTATATCTCAATAAAGCTGAATTTTTTTAAAAAGTGCATATTCACTTGGAGGTGGGTATGGTACTAATTCACATAAAGGAGCAACAAGTGAAGAGTTTTCTTCCTTAAAGGGTTTTGGATCATGCTCTGTTGAGACCTGTAGAAGCAGAAATTTTAAAATCCAGCCAAATATTTATTAGGTTGAATGTGATTCGAGGCCTTCATTGGGTAAGAAAGTCTGTTCGTTTTCCAATCTAGTCCAAATTCATTACCAAATGATTCTTTATCAAAGAATTTCCCATGATCTTAAAACCTTTATATCAGTGCTTATTTAATTTACTTCTCCAAAATACATATAAAGCCTCAAATAATACCAAAAAAGGACTAAATAGTGTTTTTTAAAAATATTAATGGTGACTAATTGTTCCTTGGCTGAATGCTTTAGAACATTAAAAGTGACTGAAAGGCCAGGAAAGTATTAATGCTCCCCATAATAGGCTAGTGGTAGATCACCTTCTTGAATCCATCTCCCTTGTCTCTTAAACTGAATTATAACTGCCTTGAAAGATTGTATTTTCTAATTACTTTAGAGTTACTGAATTAGCTAAGAATTAAGGTTAGAAAGATGAACTTAGTGGTTAATAAATAAAGCCCTTTGCAAAGGGTTTTTTAAATCACATATTCATTTTGGTATAAGATTTCCCAAATCCCATGATTATACCCACAAATATACAAATCTTAGTTGTTTTTTCCTTGTCTTTTCTCCTCATGTACTTAGCAATGCCAGCACCTTGCATGGGCTGCTATTACCTACTAAACCATTTTCTATTGACTGTATTCATCAAAATCTTGACTTTGAATGATTACTTAATTCCATCTATATATGTGCTGAAAATATCTGAAAGTAAAAATAACTCTACCCTTCACATTCTTTTTTTTTTTTTTATCTTTTCTCTATTATAAGAACTTATCAGTGATTTCTTTCTGTATCCCATTATAGGAATGGCATCATGGAAAAAAATATATGCTGACAGTTCACAGATTTATTATTGTATTTCATATATTCACATTTTAAAGACTGATGTTTTTCAGTTAAATGAATCCAAAAAGATTAAATCTTTTTAAAAGGAATCAATTCCCTGAGAGTGGTATTTTTTTGCCAGCATGTCTTTATCAAACTATAATTGGGTACGGGCTTTCTGAGATTACAACACTTTTCATCTGCTCATCTTCTTGAGGTAGAATTTTTTCCAATCCTAATATATTAAAATATTGATTTTCTGTCTAATCATTACAATTTAATGTATTCACATTAGCACATTTCAATGAAAGTATCAACACCAATAGAAAATTACATTTGGAAGTAGACTTGAGTCACGTACTTGAAAAATCAGTGTGTATGGAAATTTAAAAATCTAATTTTCATATTGGAAAAGAAGGTATGTAGTATCAGACCAGGGCAATTAATTTGGAATACATTCTCAAACCGTTTTCTTGACCATCTTTAGTTAATTTATCTTCCTAAAAATTTCCTTTTAATCAGGTAGGTTCAAAATGTGATGTTCTCCAAGAAATAATGACATTCTGAAATGCACAACTAAACTACCAGTCTACATAGAATACGTATAGTGTGAAAACTATCCTCACATACCTTTACTTTTTTTAATAAAAAGAATGAAATAGAAATTATCACAAGAAAGAGATTAATACTGATTGTGTATACTTAAAAATGAAGAATTGTAAACTTTCAAGAATAAAGGTATTTCCATGCTAATAAGTTGAATTTTTCAAAAAAATAAAAATAGAATATTTTGCATGGGTTTTAGTGTGTGAATCATTTCCTTTATGGTGAAAATGATTGTGTTTAATGATGTGAATCATATCTTTTAACAGTTATGATAAATCTCCTAAATCCAACTGAAAGTTGTGTTTCAGAGGCTTCCAAATTAAAAACAATAGAAATACCCTCCCAAGGTACTTTAGTAATTTTTAGAAATGTGCTATCTCTTAGTTTATGCACTTGAATACCACTTGGTAAATTCACCTGCTGCACTAATGTGTACTTTGGTCTCAAGCAGAGATAAAGATAATTCATTACATCCTTTTAATAATTTGAATCCAAATGGCTATGGAGAAAATAATTTTTATCCTAGGTAAATTTAGTTGTATCCTCAAGGTGTTCCTGGGCCTGACTTTGAGTCCTTTGCTTAGGTTTCTTGGTATCATAAAGGTTTAGTGTAGGACTAGGACATTTCAGATTAGATGAATTCTCTAAGTCTCAATTCTCATGGACAGAAATCTATATACTGCCTCCCTCCATATATCATCTAGCCTAATGAGCTGCACTGATTTTATTTCTGAAAATTTGATCACACTAAGGATCTTTTATTATTTGACTTGAACAGCAATTTATGCTTATAATATAAGTAATTTATACTTATTTTTCAGAAGTATCATTCAGTTAGTCTAACTGACAAGTTTTATACAGTGGAATATAATTATTACCCTATTTCTGTATGTTCTTTGCAGTTCTTGCTATCTTTCAGGCAAATTACCTCAGTTCATTTCTATTAGGACAGATCCTGCTGACAAAGCATTCAAGTCAGGGTTAATCACTGTCAAAGTAAAACAGAAAATAGAAGCAACTCTTTTTTTTATAACACCCCCCCCCAAAAATAAATCAGCATAAAAAGGCCATGACAACAGAAAAATAAACTACCTATAAATATCTTATTACATAATTATTACATAATTTTAAATGACTATAATGAAAATGGGTTCAAGTAAACAAAATACATTAAGATAAATAGATAAGCAGTCCAAATATTTAATTCAATGAAACCATCACCTATCTACATAAGTGTCATCTTCAAGAAAATGGATCACCGCTAATATTTGTGAATGGCACAAATATACACTTGTTATTCCAACTAATAGTTATATGTGCATCCCCGAAAAAAACCTTTGTGAATTTAAAATCTCTTGTTACTTGATTTTAAGGACTGTTTTCTCCTAGATCTTTCTATTTTCATCTGCCAAACGATTCCCAAGAATTCAATTACATCTTATTAACTCATATATTTTCATAAGATGTATTTGGGAAAACTTCTCTAAAATGTCATCTTATTTTTAGTAAAACTGAGAAATGTTATGCCAACCTTAACCTTGTTGTAAAACTTAGATAAGACAATACACGGCTTCGATACATAAGAGTTCCATAAATATTAGCTATTTTATAAAGTTTTTCATTATTCCTGATGATTATCGCGAGCATTCACTAGTTTGAAAGGTCTCTCCAAATTAAATAACTTTTCTTTTTTCTCTTATTTAACATGATCTTTTTTTTATTCCTCTATCCATGATTCTTTTCCATGTCCTTTTTGTTTATTTAAAAGTAAAATTCCTTGGGGCACCTGGATTGCTCAGTGCGTTAAAGCCTCTGCCTTCGCCTCAGGTCATGATTCCAGGGTCCTGGGATTGAGCCCTGCATTGGGCTCTCTGCTCAGTGGGGAGCCAGCTTCCCTTCCTCTCTGCCTGCCTCTCTGCCTACTTGTGATCCCTGTCTGTCAAATAAATAAATAAAATCTTTTAAAAATAAATAAATAAATAAAATTCCTGAAATGAGCAATCAAATATGAATTCCACATTCAGGCTAATGACCAAGGATTGGTGACATACCATTTAATGTTTTATTGTTTAATTTTAAATACTTCCTGATATATGATCAAGGTTTGTTTTGATATTTGTTTTCTATTTTCTTTTTGCTTTTCTATGTTATTAGTTATTAGTCAATGATCTCTGTCTTTATTAAGCTAACTATAATGATTTTTTAGTAATTTAAAAAGATTATGGCTAATTAAAATATATCCCTATGCACTCATAATTATTAATTAAATCTATTCCATAGTGGCATTATTGATTTGCCTACTTGAGTTGTATTTTTACCTAGGCCTGATAACTTTCAATGTATTAAAACTTTTCCTGTGGTTTAACATTCCATGACTAACATTCTGTTGTCATTATATAATAGATGGATAGATTGAATATTAGCAAATACTTCATCAAGTTATTTTATTTCATTTCTGCAAATAAGCACATAACTCTAACTTGCCTTAGATTACACTTTCTTAAAAATGAAATCATTACTGGGGCACCTGAGTGGTTCTGTTGGTTTAAGCATTTGCCTTTAGCTCAGGTCGTGATCCTGGGATCCTGGGATCAAGCCCCATGTCAGCCTCCTGCTCATCGGGAAGTCTACAAGTTGTGCTCACTCTCTTTCTCTCTCTCTCTGTCTTTCAAATAAATAAATAAAATCTTTTAAAAAATGAAGTCATTACTATCCCATGAATTACATTTTTTACCCATTTGAAATATTTTTTTCTTCCTAAGTTCATTCCATTTATCTCATTCTGGTTATAGTTGCATAATGTTAAAACTTATGGATGACTTTATTGAGTTATTTATTTATGTAGAATTCCCAAAATTGTTTCAGGAAGCCCTAAGTTTACATTAAGTGTTGACTTGATCACCTCCAAATTCTAGTATATGACTAAAGTTTTAAATTTCCATTTTGAATTTTTAGTTTTAATACTTCTTTAATAGTCAGATGCACAGGCTTTAGAGTAGAAGCTTTCTCTGGATTTGAAACTAAGCTCTACCACTTGCTAGAGAAACCTTGAGCAAGCTACTTCATATCTTCATATCTTGTTGAATTTGGAAGGATAGCTGCTTTTTGGGTAAGGGGAAGTAAGAAGAGAAGAAATTCCATTGCTGTGAAACGGCAAAATGAAGGCATGAGCAGAAGTTGTCAAGAGACCCTGAGAAGATTTGACTAAACCAGAGGAGACACATACTGGGATGAGTTAGAAATGTAAGGATTTATAGTTGTGCTGTGTTAGTTTTCTAGATATTTCAGGTCTTCCATAATGTGAATCTAACAGTGGAGCAGAAGGGTATCATGGTGAGAGGTGTTTCAAACAGGTAAATTCATGCATGCAGAAAGAAGAACAATGAGTGTCATTAAAGCAAGAAAGTAGCTACTGTATTATCCTGATGTATAGTGAAAAAGCTTAAACTAAATGTGATTATGTAAATATATGTATGTTTATATTATAAAATACATATTTTTATATAGGAAGTCTGTGAGAGGATTCTCAGGCAGCTGTGGGAAAGGAACGGTCAGTAGGATAAGATAATGGTAATGCTATCTTGAGTAGTTTCTTTTGTGCAGACACCAAAGAATACAACCTTATATCTCCTATTTTTTCAACCTGTTAGCAACATTTATGAAAACCAAGACTGCTGTTGAATTTGTGAATAGGTGTATTTATTATTAGACACATTAAACTGATTTAGAGACTATTATTACCTATTGTTGGTTCAGTTGTCATAACCTCAGTTTAGAATTTTAAAAAGGTTGCCTTCCAAATAGAAGTAAAAGCATGAATGATTGCACCTTGAATATAAGGTCATCTAGGGAGACAATGTGATTAGCTTGAGGTGAATACATTTTTTTTCTTCTTACCAAATCATGCAGAAATACTTCTCTTCTTGGTTTTGGCTATTCAAACTTAAATATGGAAATGTATTTTTCAAGATAGTATAGACCTCTGGCTTCTAATCCAATGATAATGGTAAATGAAACAAGTTTGGAAATAACTTATCATTTATATTCACTAGTTATGTTTTGTTCATGAAGTGTTAATAACAAAGAGGTGATTGTACTGATTTTGTAGTTTTCTATATACCAAACTTCTTTATTACACTAGCCTTGGTCACCTTGGTGACCATCTTCCCTTCTGACCTTTATTTTTTTTCTTTTAAGTAGATTTTCTTTCCAGCTTATGAATCCCAAGTGCCTTAATGAGTGCCTCTGTAGGTAGCCTATTGTGCAGGGTTTCAATAAAGCAAAACAGTGTACTAGAAATGCAACACAGCAGTAATCCTATTAGCAAAGGCAGCCAGAGTCAGAGATAACATAAAAAGCAGTTTGAGTGAGGTGGGAGGGCATTCTGTCTCATCCATGGGCTGATGAACAAGGGACCTTCTTAACTTCATCAGCAGGTACTAGACTATGGATACTAATTTTCGTTTAGGGATTGAGTCCCTTGCTTATCATGCTGCTATTCAATGACAAACTGTTACTCTTGCCTGCTTTCTTGCTAGCACTTTATTTGGGGTTCTTTCAACAAGGACTAGTAACGGAAGTTGAAGGCAGTCACTGTGAAGAAATCTCTCCTCCCCACTCCCATCTTTGTAAGCTCTGAGATTTGAATTTTAAAAAATTTAAGGAAGTATTTCCTACACTAACTTGTATGTAACTCTAAACCAAAATTCTAGATCCTCAATCTCAAATAAGTATGTATAGCTTTCTTTAATTATTCAATGGGATATTTCGTTTCAAGATTCTATTAGTGTTACATGATATAAATCCTCATCCAATTAATTTGAAAAGCAAGTTATATACTGCTCATGTCTTAGCCATTCTTATCATTCTTACCCTCAAGCTTATATCTACTGTATTTAGCATTTCACCTAATGGTCAGCCTGATTTTGCCAGACCCTGCACAGACAGCACTGTGATCCCAATTAGTTAATAAAAGAGCTCTCATTATCAGGTTAATAACAAAACTTAATGCAATAAGCATGGCTAGATAATGAAACACAGAAAGTAGAAAGTGTAAAAAATATATTCGCTTGTTATAAATACCCCAAGATTTAGTGCCTGCTCCTGATTCCTGGATGCAAGTTGTAGGTATGTTTGCATTATAGAAAATTAGAGCCAAACTCCATTAGAGATTACCAAGTGTAGCCCCCTGACTTAGCCATTGAGAAAACCACATCCAAGAAAGTTCCATTTTATGACTAATGTCACACAGAGACTGTGTTAACATAAGGACAAGAATCCAAGTGTTCTGACTTCCACCCCAACGTTCTTTCCACTTCATTTTACTGCCACAAAATGCAAGTCATTAACATTAACATAAAAAGTAATTTGAGCACATGCTTCATTGAAAGCAGACTGTGTTATAATATCAAAGATGTTCCAAGTCCAGAAATATAACCATTATAGTGTGAACTGAACAATGGGTCTCCCAATTGAAGCAAGCACAACTCTTGACTTATTCTCCAGATGCCTGGCAGTCACTTAACACTCGAGATTCCCAAACCCATATCAATATATTTCTAGAATAGTTTAGATGCTTTAAACTCTAAGGATCTCAGTGGTTACTCTTAAAACTGATATAAACAAGGGGTTTATTAATCCCCAAAACAAGTAGACCAGAGGTAA
>RCUC01101391.1:0-22089 GCA_003697995.1 Taxidea taxus jeffersonii | reverse complement strand
ATGTGATCATGATAAAAGATTAGGATGTTCTTCACATTTCCAAGCAAAATCCAATTTAAATCCAAGCATTACATCACCCCAGTGAAGTGTAGGTTTCATTACATGCACCAACAAATGACATGGCTAGCTTCTGCATTCCACTTTTACAGAATTTATTTTATACCTCTTATACCAAACAGCATTTTAAACACTGGCATATAAACTCCCTAATAAGATAAAGCAAAGACAAAAGTGTTTATCAGAAACAAAATACACCATCACTTAATAGTCTTCAAACATTATCGTACTTCAACTTCCATAATTTTGCCAGTGCATTCATGGAACAACCTGCAGACCACTCATTTTAACAAAGAACACTTTAAGGGGCATGACTGTCCTAACTGTTTTTAGGTAAGAATTTTACAGATATTATTAGCAGTAATGGTGGAGCTGGAGAGTATTACGTCTTGTCCATTCCACACAGCAAGACCCTCTAATAGTGTGCTGGAACTTGTGACCCTTTCTAAGGCCACAGCTCTTGGCTCTGGCAGCCTGCAAATATCAGCCCTCACATCTCCCTGTGCTTGTGGTGTGGTGATCTGCTGGGTGTCAGAATTTCTTCTGAAAGCTTTATGGAGTGGATCAATGAGTATAACCTCAGAGAATTTGTACATGGAATCTTTGGCAACCCAGTAAGAATTCAGGACTCGTAAAGCCCCACAGTCTTGTCTAGCTTGCTCATCTGTAACAGGCTGAAGGCCTCGGGCAAACTGCAGCCAGTTAATTCCATGATGGGCAGGTTTGCCTTAGGTCTCACCCTAAGGAACTGGGTGTTCATGGCCACTGCATTGTACATGAATCCAATATATGACACAACCTTGCTCAGTCTTGTATAAGGGAGGTACTTTTGGATTCACAAATATTTTATTCGGATTTCATCTGTCAGTTTTAACTATCTTTAAAAAAAAACTAATTTGGGAACTCAAGTGTTACAAAGCGGAACTTTCAGTCGTAAGGGCTCTTACCATATTAACATGCTGCCAAGTTAATTCATTTTTTGCTTTTCCTATCATCTCATTTAATTGAAGGCTATCCTGATAGTGAAGGCTAAACTGTTGAAAATAAAAACAAACTACAAAAAATAGCTTGCTGGCATTTGCAGATATTGCTCTCCATCAATTTTAATTTACAATCAAAACAAAATGCAGGGCGCCTGGGTGGCTCAGTGGGTTAAGCCTCTGCCTTCTGCTCAGGTCATGATCTCAGGGATCTCAGGTCATGATCAGCAGGGAGCCTGCTTTCCCCTCTCTCTCTGCCTGCCTCTCTGCCTACTTGTGATCTCTCTGTCAAATAAATAAATAAAATCTTTTAAAAAATGCAAAAATAAATCAAATTCTGTAGTGGATATTTAGGAATGCAACTGACATACATAACTCCTATTTTTATTGTTTTATATTAGAAGAGACTTATTTATTCCCATTGACTGATTTTATAATAAATTCATCTTATAATCCAAGTTAATTCATCAGTTCTAATTGTGGATTTATCTGCTACTTTGGGGAAAAACAAATATTTATAAGTAAATATTTGTGTATTCTTTGGTAAGCATTTATTGACACTGTTACGTGACAGGCATTATGCTCTAGGCTAAGGATATATTTGGCAGGCTACAAACTGATAGCCTTTGGCTAAACACAAACCTATTGGGTTTCCACATAATTGTACATTTAGAAGAATAAGGACTTTATTGATTTAAGAATACTTTGAAACCACTGTTTTGTAAAGTATCTCTTCTAGTCAGTTGACTACCACTCTTGCTTTTGCAGAGGTCCAGCTGGAGTAAGAGCCCAAGCCCTGGATAGAGATGGAAATCTGGTAGAAGATTTTGTATTTGATGGAGGAGTTGGGGATATTGGAAATCGCATTCTTCATGTGAGAAATGCACCTTCCCCTGCGGCTACTTCTTCTCTTGCAATTTCTGGAATGATTGCAGATGAAGTGCAACAAAGATTTAAATTGTAAATAATGTAAGGATCTAGGTATGCATTTTAATTTCCATATTCAGCAACAAGAATATACTAATTGCATCCTTTAAGGAAAACAATTTGAAAATCTCCTTTTTAGGTATCCTAACAACTGAATTGTTAGAATGCTGTAACATAGAAATAATAATTTTTTAAAGTCCATCCTCCTTCACCTTGTGAATAAAGAAGCAAGGTACAGTTGTATCTGTCCTGAATCCCTTTGTTATTGACCTGTCCTCACCAACCGTGATCTAGAGATTTGGCTCTTCTAGAATTTCTGGGAATGATGTCACAAAAAATTGATTATTCCGTTAACTTTTTGGCGTTATGATTTCTAAGCTTTTTATTCTCTGCTAAATAAGAAAATATAGTATATTGTAGATCGCAAACCTCCTTTGGATTTTGAAGAGTCATAGGAAAGCTCACATTATTTAGAGCAACAGTATTTGTATTTGGGATTTTAAAATTCTTGATTTAAAGAAAATATATGAAACTTCACATTTTTAAGTAGTTTGAATAAGATTCTATCTAGCTATACTATTTGTAAGAAATAACTTTGCAAAAGAAACATAAAGTCTTTATTATTTCCAGTCTTCTTATAACTTAGTGTGGGATTACCACTAAATCCAAACAGCAGTGGTTCTTGCTGACTCTTTATAGTCTTTTGTGGTTGGGAAAAAAGAATTTAGGATTTAGAACTGATAGGTTTTTATGAGAGCAGTTTTAGGATCCTAACACTGATATACAGAACTCTGTAATTTTAAAAATTATTTACCTCTATATCTCTGTTTTTCAGTCACACCAAGTTTCTCAAACATTGGCCAAGATCACTAATTATTCATGCCTACTTGGTTTTCAGGGATCCTGTGAACTTTTATGAGGATATTTCTTCATTTGGGGGAAATAACCTAACTTTGAGGCATTCACTTTTGTAAACCGCAAAAGTGCCTTACATTCATGTGTACTTCATGAGTATTTCAAATTATGGCCCAGTGCCGGTACTGTATATTGTATATATGTGTGTGGTATCTGTTGCAATGATTCTTGCAGTTCAGAAAGTTGGAAAATAGAAATATAAATGAATTTATGGCCGCCTATTGATTGAGAAAACTTTTATTACAGAACCATCATGTAGGTGAGACATTTTCACTCATTCCCTCATATATATATATATGCTCTCTTGGGATTAATCTTCCGCTCTTCATTCTTTCCTCTTATCTTTCCAAATCTATGTGATAGATAAGTAAGGATGTGCATTTTGACTGATAGGAAAAACTTCTGTTTTCTTCCTTTTCACTTCAAGCCTCAGTGATTACATTGTTTGAACTACCTCAACCATTAATTTGAAAGGCTGTGTCACCAGCTCATGTTCAAGAAGTCGCACCTCCCAGGTATAGACAAGGCAATTATTTGACACTTGGGATGAGCGTTTTGAAAGCATTCAGAAACCACTCACAGAAGAAACCAACCCTAATGGTTCTTCATAACAACTGATTTCTCCAAGAATGTGACACACAGGATATTTTTCTGTTCCATTACAAGATGATTAGGAGATGGAAAATTTTACAGTTCTCTATTTCATAAACAGTGAGATTGCATATATATATATACTAAGCTGTGAAAGACTGAAGTTACAAAAATAACTATCCTAATTAAAGCAACCCCTATTCCATTTGGGTCTATATTATACCCCCAAAATATACAAGTGAAAAAATTATTGAAGGTGAATGTGTAGGTTATTATGTTTATAAAACATTTTATATTTATATTAATTGGGTTTGTTGTGTAATACTGATATGCTATTTAAAAGTTTTGTGTACTTCTGAAAGAAGAAGAATGTAAATTAATATTAAAATATTTTAATGAGCCTTAGTGTTGTGAACGTAATTTTTAGTTTCATAAAAACTCTGATTCAGGTAAATGTTTGGTGTGTGAAACATGAACTATCATAGCTCTAAATAGCAGCCAATCTTTAAAAAATGAAAAAAACTATATTCATGTATAATACAAAAATGAGGTTTATATTTTAGATAAAAAGTAAAGCACTTCCCCACTTACAAAAATGGCTTTCCATTTGGTGACGGTGGCAATATGTGGCTGACCTCAGTGTCATCTTTATACCCCAGCATACCAGGGAACATTGTTTTTTGTTCCATAGCAGAATATGTATGTAACATATAAACACACAATGCTTTGCGGGAGGTGGGGGGGCAATAAATCAAATTGGAGTTTCATAAATAATTAGTTTCTCTTAGGAAGACAATCTGGTCTGCTCTCTCTTATGGGGTTGAGTTTCTGGGCATAAGCCTCCCATAAGGGTTATAGGGCAAATGATCTGAGAGCTTGCTCCAACTTCTTTTCAGCAGGTGGACTGTAACAGGACCAGAGTTAGCTACAACAACAAACCATGAAAGTGAGTGACAATGACATATATTGTTTCCTGTGGCATTGCTTTGGTTTGCTTCTGACTGGCAGCATTTGTAGCTTTAAATAAATTGAAGAAGTAGGAGAGAGTAAATGGGAGAAATGTTGAGTAAGTCCTTCTTGAAAATGCCTTTCAGTGGGAGAATATTAATGGTACATTATCTCTGCCTTTGAAAATTTGAGATGTGCTTAGATTATTCAAGTTATCTCTCCAAAGCCATTCTAAGTTCTAAAAAGATAAATTTACTATTTATCAAATAAATAATATAGCACATTAATTTTAACTCAGATTTATGATCGAGTATTATATGTGTTTAATACTTCCATTTTTTTAATTTAAAAGATTTTATTTATTTGAGAGAGAGCAGGGGAGGGGCAGAGGGAAAGGGAAAAACAGGCTCCCTGCTGAGCAGAGAGCTCCCTGCTGGTGGAGCTTGATCCCAGGACCCTGGGAATATGACCTGAGCCAGAGGCAGATGCTTAACCCACTGAGCCACCCATGCACCCCCAATACTTACATTTTTAAAAAAAGATTTTATTTTTAAGTAATCTCTACACCAACATGGGACTCAAACTCACAGCCTTGAGATCAAGGGTCTCAGCCTCTACTGACAGCCAGCCAGGCACCCTCAATATGTCCATTTTTTTAACACTTTAAGCAGGTGTTTATAATGGGGTTGGAAATTTTTTTTAAAAGATTTTATTTATTTATTAAAGGTTTTTTTTTTTTTTTAATTTGACAGACAGAGATCACAAGTAGGCAGAGAGGCAGGCAGAGAGAGAGGGAAGCAGGCTCCCTGCCGAGGAGAGAGCCCGATGCGGGGCTCGATCCCAGGACCCTGGGACTGTGACCTGAGCTGAAAGCAGAGGCCCCAACCCACTGAGCCACCCAAGCGCGCCGGGGTTGGAAATTTTTTAAAAAGATTTTACTTATTTGACAGAGAGAGAAGGGGAGAGCATAAGCAAGGGGAGCAACAGGCAAGGGAGAGGGAGAAGGTGAAGCAGGCTCCTCCCTCAGCAAGGAGCCTCAAGTGGGTCTCAATCCCATGACCCTGGGATCATGACCTGAGCTAAAGGAAGACACCTAACCAACTGAGCCACCCAGGTATCCCCATGTTCAATATATTTAAGAGACATTTGTATTTTCTTTTCTGTGAACTGTTTTTTCATATATTTTATCCTCCCCCCCCTCAAGTTTTGGTCTTACTAATTTGTAGGAACTATTTATTTGTTCATTTATTTATTTGAAGTAGGCCCCACAAGGAACCCTACACGAGGCTTGAACTCATGACCTGAGATTGAGACCTGAGCTGAGATCAAGAGTCAGATGATTAACTTTCTGAGCGACCCAGGTGCCCCTATAAGTTCCTTTTAGATATTAAGGAAACCAACTATTTAGAAATGAGTTGCAAATATTTTTTTCCGTTTGTCATCTGCCTCTTGGCTTACCTTATGATTTTTTTCCCATTCATTTTTAAAAATGGGTTTTTCAGTCTTCTACATTTTATTTCATAGTAGAAAGGTCTTTCGTATTCTGAAGTTACAAACAAATTATTTTATGGTTTTAATTTTTTACATTTAAGTCTGACACTTCTGCAATTTATCCTAGTGTGGAGTGTGGGGTATGGATCCAACATTTTATTCTGGATGGCCCATTTGTCTTGTTGGGATTTTTATGGGTGTCATTCTTGGATTATCCCCCACATGCACATAGATCACATTTCTGTTTGCCTAGATTAGAGATCACAACTCAGAAGCCTGTAGAGACTAGGCAGGTTACATAAAAGGGTGGAGAGTGCCAGGTAGGGAGTATGGCCAACTGGAGATGGGATGGCATACTTTTCTAAAGAGGGCAGCCACTACCCACTGCCTGCTGATTATTCCTTTGCAGGAATGCAGCAGGGCCTAGTGTTGCGAGATTTTTGTCAAGAGAATGTAAATCCATTTTTATATAAAAATCTCTTGATTTTAAAATGTTAACAAATTTAAAATTTAAATATAGATCTAGATAAACAGAATGTGTCTTCAGGACAGATTTGGCTCTGAGGTGGTTTCCGATATCCTTGGCCAAGAATGAAGCTTCCACTAACAACTTCACTGTATAATACAAGCACAGTCTAGCAGTTTGACAGGCCAGTAGTATACAGCTGGAGTTCCGGAAGAGAAGAGATAGTAAAGACGGTTTGTATAAGCCGAAGTCTTTGCCGCCACTGACTGAAAAGTAATTGGAGAAAAAGCATTTCACTATCTTCTTATCCCAAGTACATGGGAATGTGGATGTGACTTTATTGGAAGAAATTCGTGATTCAGTGAATATTTGGATTAGAAAAATGAGTTTTCCAGCTCTGTCATTCTGATTTTGCCAAATGACAAATTGGTGTGTGTTTTGGGAAAGGACAATTGTTCAGTTACTGATGAGAGATAGTTGTTTTTTCACAGTGCTCTTCCTTTCCCTTCCTTGCTGCTGGTGGCTGACCCCCCAGTGTGCTGAGGGCTTTCCACGTCTCACATCCTAACTCCTCAAAACATCACTTGATGAAATAGTTAACTACCTCCTCTATACCCAACAGCCGTGGAGAGCACACGTCTAACATCGAGTCCCGCCCGAACTGCTTCTCATGACTGCAGTACTAGGGCTCAGAGTGGCACCGAATCAGAGTTGTCTTGGGAAAATCGAGTGAAGGGAGCGTTTGTGTAAAACACAGTCATTTGGGTGGTCTGTCTGGAACAGGTCCCCAGGAAGTCCCCAGCACATACCGACTCCCACTGCCGGCCCCCGCACTTCTGCAACCCCGCGACCCGCCCGCGCCTCTGCCAAGCTCCGCGGCGCGCATGCTCCGTGCGGGGCTTCTCCCGCGACCCAGGATAATGAGCGCCGGGCCCAGGGGGCGGGCCGAGCGGCGACTGCTGGAGCCGGGAGCTCGGCGGCGGCCCCGGGGCGCTGTGCGCGGCTGCTACGGGGGCGACAGCGGTGGCCAGCGCTGTGCGCGCCAGTGTGGCTTGCTCTCCCAACGCGCACGCCCACTCGGTCCCCAGAGCCCTCCGGAGGTGACTCGGGCGGGCCGGGCGGCGTTGCTTGTTGGGAGGGCGGGGATGAGGCAATGAGGAGACGAGCTGTCGCCGCCGCTCTCCGCCAGCCGCGGCCCTAGCGGGAGTTGGGGCGAGGGCGAGGTCAGCCGTACCCCGCGCGGGTTGCGAACCCAGACAAAGGAGGAGAGCCCCCCAAGAAGCGGGCCAGCGCCGCCGGGACAGGAGGCCGCCGTCTCGGTCGCAGCTGGGGGTCGCCCGGGCTCTCCGGCCGCCGCGCTTCCTCTGCCGACGCCGCGCGAGAGGTCGCCCGGGCCAAGGAAACCGCCCCCGGAGCCCCCGCCCACCCGCCGGCACCGCCCCCGAGCGGCCTCGGCCGTAGCTGCGGCCCGGGCGGGAGGCGGCGGCAGCGGCGGCGGCCGGCGAGGCGAGGCGGCCCGCGCCCTGCCTGTCAGGCCACCCGCCCGGCCCGGCTCCGTCCGCGGGGCAGCCCCTGATGCGGAGGCGCTGCCGCCGGGGCCATGCAGCAGGCGCCGCAGCCGTACGAGTTCTTCAGCGAAGAGAACAGTCCGAAATGGCGGGGACTGCTGGTCTCGGCCCTGCGGAAGGTCAGTGCTGGTGCCCGGGCGGCCGCGGGGGCCGAGGGAGGTGCCGGGGCGGCCGCGGAGCGTCGGCTGAGCCGGGCGGGGGGTGGTGGGGGGTTCCCCGGCCCGGGCCCCTGCGGGCTTCTAACGGGGAACTGCACGTCCTCCCAGTGCTCGGGTTCTGCGGGCCGAGCTCTTGCTCAGTGGCTGGCTGTGGGGGGTTCCAAATTGCCTGTTGCATCCAAAAGGACGTTTTCTCAAGTTTCTGCCTGGCCCCGGAAGGAAGGTTTTGTTATGATCATAAAAATGGATTTCATGTTGCAGTCATTTCGTCAGGCAACTTCCGCCGTTGGCTAATTTGTTGTCCTCAGGCTGGATTAGGGCAAGAGAAAGTCTCGCTGGTGTTTACATAGTTTCTAAAACAAAAGTTCATTTCCAGGCCCGGTAATTACCTTTAATCAGGTTCTTTGGGGGTGTTCCCCTAGGCAGTTTGTCAGTTTGTCAAGGGTGTCCACTCACGAGGCGGTGCTTTTTTGTAACATGGATGTGTTTCACGTGTGAAATGTCAGTGGGCCCTAATACTCCTTTTACAATTCTTGAGGGAAATTTAAAGTGCTTCCCTCACTTGCTGCGAAAGGTGTCCTATCCGTTTACATTCGCATGGAAAATTTGGTGTTTCGCCTGGAAAATTTGGTGTTTCTTCACTGGGTGCAGTTTAGAACTTGGAATCATTTTAAGGGGGGCTAAAAAGGTGCATGTCATAAAAATCAACCTTTCAAGTTTGGGTGTATACCATGGGTGCATCTCTCTTGTAGGTGATGTGACCTCCGTTTGTGAATTTAGATAATAATCGTACTATCATTTTTATAATAAACCTTTTTGTAAGGTCAAGACAAAATTAAAGACTGCAGGATTAGACGTCGTGCCTGCTGAACATGGGCTTCCATTGCCACTGATTCAGGGGTTTAGTACTGTCTGCATTTTGTGCAAAATAACAAATTTTAAATAATAAAAAAACAGTAATTTGAAAGACTGCACTTGGAAAATCTTCAAATAACAAATTTCTGCAAATGAAGAAGTATATTTTAAAGGTGAGAACATTTTCCTCATGCATTTGGAGTTTCAGATTTTCCATCTTTTCCATAAGTCTTACAAGGAGATAACTGCCTCCCTTGGGCCAAACACCAAGTCATGTCTTTTGAGAACTTGGAGGTGGAGGTAACTATGGGGTGGTTGTCATTTCACTGGTATACTAGGTGTTGAAGTTAATTGACTTTACTTCCTTTGGCAGCCTGATTCTAAAAGGAGGGGGAAAGAACTGCAAGTGTGCTGAGTAGTGATAATGAACTCTGCCTGGATTTGAAAAGTAAAGGGGAATATGCTCAGATAGTTATTGACTCTTTTGTGAGTAATTGCACTCAGCAGAAGGTGAGTGCAGTTATCAGGTAGGCATGTATTTTTGGCAGTGAGATGCAGGTATCTACCTACTGGTCCTTTATGGTAGCAAATAGCATTTGAGCTTGTGTTGCATAATTTATTCCATAGGTAGCTTTGACCCTAATCACCCTGCATGAACAGAGACAGATTTACTTCTTCAGGTTAGGGTGGAAACAAAGTCAGAACAAGTATCCTAGTACATTGCTGTGAGACTGTTATTTTGCATTTATATGCTGTTCTTGTTTACCTGGAGTTCGGGTGTCTTGTAGATCTGTACTGTCTTGTACCACAGTTCTCATAGATCCTTTGCTTATGGAATAAATACATCTAAGAAAATTTGGTCTTTTGCGGTGAACTCAATTCAAAAAGCAATTTCCATTTAATTCATTAATTTACTCTTACTACAGAATTGAGATATATTCCTATGGAAGACATCTTTCATATTTTTGGAAAATTTTTGGTGTTACTAATAACTGGATTATGTCCAGTATTGTGGCATTTGGGTTTGTGGTATTGCAACATGCAGGTTTATGGTGCCTGCTAAGAGTTACTGCTCAGGAGGAGCTCAAGGTTCACTCTTCATTTGTAGGATGTGTTATATTCTGGTATGTACCTGCCAGCCATACCTTTGTACAATGAGAAATCCTGCCATTTTGAGGAAGATTCTGTCTTTACTTAAGAACTTGGCTTGCTTCCTTCCTCCAGCTAACAGATAGTTACAGACTACTAGGATTAGTTGTAGAAGTAGTATTGGTCTACTTGGATTTTTCTCCTCCAATTGGCTTTTTCCTCATTGAACATGTGGAATACTTCATTTAACTTTTTTTCCTTTTTTCTCTCTATTTATCCCTGTGTTTTTTAAATTGAAGTTTAATTGATATTAATACTTATTGAACACATTTTAGGTACCTGGCACCATGCTGGAACTAAGATGAAATAAAGATGAATAAAAGCTGTGCTCTTAACTGTTTACCATCTACACTGAACATTCTTAACTTTTTGGTTTGGGTTTATATAAATGATAGCTAGCAATTAGGAGCTTAGAGTTATGTAAGGAATATCTATATGTGTGTGTGAAAAGAGCAGTGTAGTTTAATTGGCTCTATCACATTCTCCTTGGGCATCTTGGTGGAACCTCTGAAACTTAAAGTATACTTTTCTGAAAGGTAAAATCATGATTCATGCAAATATATATGAACGTGTGTCAGTGATTTTGATTCAACTTATTACCTAATAGGGGAACACATAAGTTAATGTTAAAGCTACTTCATATGAAAATTTTAGGAGGTAGGTATTTATAGACAGTTTAATAAGGGAATATTAAGATTGTTGGGTTAGATACAAAATTAGTTAATATCATATAGGAACATAAACAGTAAGTTTTGGATTGTATTTTCCACTGATGTGAAATTATTTGCATCTGTACCAGATAAAAATCTCAATATTAATCTCATAGATTTGTAAAATAGCTCAGTCAATAGACAGTATTCAGAGGTTTGAGCACAGCATTGTTCTGAAAGATACCTAGTAATCTCTTTTGCTTATTTTCAATTTTTTGGCTAATTTTTATGAAAATCAGATTACATGGTGAAGTCACCATTGTTGGCCCTGAAACCACAGGGGATTTTTTTAAGCCAACATTAAATATTTATTCACTACATAGAAACACAAACATTGAAAATAGATTTATGGAAAAATAATTTTGGAAATAGAAATGTGTCCTTTAACTTTTTGTTTTGTTTTTGTTAACTTTTTAAACAACTTCAGGTAGAGCATTTAAATACATAAAGAACTACAAAGGGTCAAGCTGAGGGAAATAACATTACTAATGGATAATACATGGATTGTTAACATTACTGCTGAATTATGTATCTTCCCTAAAAGAGCCAGAAATACAAATGCCTTCACCACTACTCCCCAAGAACACTGAAGCTATCATATTACTTGGGAGAAAAAAAGAGTGTGGGATATACTTGTAAATGCAACTTACTATCTGTGTCTTTGAAATGCCTTTGGTACTTTGTGTATGCGCTATTGATTTATGCTGAAAAAATCAGTGTTCGCATTCTACGTATGGAAAACATGCCTTAAAATAATTTTACCAGATTTTTTTCGTCCGTGTTGTTTCCCTTGTAGATGCCTTTTCTGCTGAGTGTTCTTCACCATGCTAAATGTGGAAAAGAAAATGTCTGTTGCCTTTCTATCTGTAGTTAAAAGTGTCATAGAGAGTTAGAAAGAAGTGGTTGAATTGTTCCTGACTTTAATTCAGGCTAAATATGAACTCCTCGCCCCAAACATTACAGTTTGCTCTTAGATATCTATCTAAAATATAAGAGATATGAGACAATGTCTAGTTAATTAAATAGCAGTCTATGGCATGGAAGAAAAAGGTAGGAGGTTTTGGTTTAGAAATGCTTTTGTGAACTCTGAAAGATTTTGGTGTTTCTGCCTTTGTACTGTCTCTTGGAGCCATTTTAGAAGACTGCTCTGGATTTTTCTGGGGCCCAGAAGAAAAGCATAGGGTGCTTTGAGAAAATAAAATTGGTGTCACTGACACAAGAGGGTCAAGGAGGGCTTCTCTAGGGAACTAAGGTTTGTGCTGAGTTCTGGAGGATATATTCAAATATTTATTGAGTGCCTCATAGGTGTCCTATACTACTGTTAATACTGAGGCTGTAGTAAGGCCCCTGCTCTCATAAAGCTTCCAATCTAAATGTCTGTGTGGGAGAGGCCTGGGAAGGACAGACAATAAAGAACAATTATCTGCAAGATCAATAGGAATCTACAAGACAAAGAAAGTGGGGAGAAAGGATTTAAGGCTGAGAGAAAGGTAGAAACAATGAATTGTTCTAAAGAACTAAGACCAAGTGAAAAGAAAGCTGGTTGGTAGACCAGGTTAAGAGGTTTCCATTTGAGAGTAGGAAGCCCTGTAGTGTTATTTATTAACAAAATAATTAGATTAACTTGATCAAAATTGCTTTTTAAAAATATCACTCCAGCTGAAAGCTAGAAATGAATAGGATATCCTATGATTTTTTTGTGACGTCAGGCCTGTTCTGGATTTCCTAAAGCCACTGACTAAAACAGTAGAACTCCAGGGAGTCATTTGGAATTATTCCAAACTAATAATGACCCAAACTGACCCAAGGGGTTCAGCCAGAACTGGATGAGCATTAGGAATGCATTTTAACTTGCTGCATTTAGCTCCCTGTCAGCCATGATTTAGTAGCCATCCTCTATTTTCAGTTTAATTTTGGTATAGTATATTTGGAGCAATAATATTCCATTAAAGTGTTTTATGCTGACTATCCAAAGCATTACCTGTGTTACCACTTGACATAAATCAAGTATATGCCTTTTATATTAACCATGGCCTCTCTTTCAGGAGAACAGTAGTTTGATTATATTGTCTGTTAGCCGGCATGTTTGAATCAGGAAGGAATTTTAATGGAACTAATGGATTTAGCATTATCTCATGTAGTCACGTTAAAAATTAACAACCTAAAACTCTTATCTTCTTTTACATGAGAACATATGATAGTAGAAAGCCTTTGAAAGGTGTAACTGTTATACACTACACATTTTAATGTGTAGAAATGAAGCAACACAAAATAACATCAAGATCTAGATGTGAGCACTAGTATTGTCTCTTGCATAAAGTTTTCATTCTCCCTGTTTTCTTCTTTAAATTACTTTGCAAACTCAAACATCATCTCTTACTTACATAGCACTTTCTAATTCTTTCTTAACCTACCCATTAGTGGCATGTGGAACTCCTCCTCTTTCTTGAAATCCTTTCCTTGTTTGGCTTCCAGGACACCAACCTTTGCAGGTTTTCTCCCTCTGGCTATTACTTTTCAGTCCTCTCCTCTGTCGAGTCCTCCTCTTCTTCCCAAACTACGTTATCTTGACCTCCTCAGTCCTTAGTTTTTGGACTTATGTTTTTATTTACAATCATTTGTAGATCCCAGCCTCATGGCTTCGCATGTCATCTGTATCTGATAATTTCCATATTTTTATTTCTGGCTCAGAACTCTCCCCTGAGGTTGGGTAACCAATTCCTTTCTTGATACTTCCACATCTCAACTAATACTGAGCTCCTTCTCTTCCCCCCCAAAACCTGCTGCTTTTGTAGTGTTTCCTGTATCAGTAAATGGCTAGCTCCTGCATCCTTCTAGTTACTCCAAATAAAAATCTGGAGTTACTCTTGAATCCTGTCTTTCCTAATTTGTGTAATCTGTCAGCAAATTGTTTAGCTCTACTTTAAAAACTGTAGCTATACTCAACTACCATTTCTTACTCTTCTACTTCTACCACCTGGGACCAAGCCATCACCAATCTCCTGGAATGTTAAAATAGCCTGTAACTGGTCTCTCTTCTGCCCTTGCCCTGTTCAGTCTTTTCTCAACATGGCAGAGATAAGTGAAATCTTGTCATTCCATTGTTCAAAACTCTCATTGCTTCTCAGAATAAAAGTCTAATAAGTCTTCTCAAGGGGTTACTACACTCCGATGCTGCCTGTTGCCTTTATATCTCTGACTTCATATACTTCTCTCCCTTTTTTGCTCTGTTCCTTCCCTTCAGTGGCTTCCTTGTACTCACAGACACATTCTAATGTGTAGACATATCCTAATCTCGGAGCTTTTATACTTGCTGTTTCTTCTGCCTATAACAACCTTCCTGCAGATTAAAAACAAGACCTTCTTTAAGTCTCCAGAAAAACATCATCATGAAGAAGACTCCTCTTGGAGCCTATTTATTTATTTATTTATTTATTTTAAAGATTTTATTTATTTATTCAACATACAGAGATCACAAGTAGGCAGAGAGGCAGGTAGAGAGAGGAGGAAGCAGGCTCCCTGCTGAGCAGAGAGCCCGATGTGGGGCTCGATCCCAGGTAAGTATAAGTGATACACTCAGTTTTCAAGCCAGAAACCTGGTCTTCACCCTTCCCTTCCTTCTCAGAGCAGGTTCAAATCTCATCAACATTGAGCCTTGATTCTTTCTCCTAAATTAGAGGGTTGTTTTGTTTTTGTTTTTGTTTTAGTTTTTTTGCTGTGTCCCCAAAATAAGTTTTTAATTGTTCAAATTGTTCAAATAGTTGCAAAAGATATAATTTTGTATGTGTTCTAAATACTGATGTTTTTTTTTGTTTGTTTGTTTTTTTTTAGATTTTATTTATTTATTTGATAGACAGAAATCACAAGTAGGCAGAGAGGCAGAGAGAGAGGAGGAAGCAGGCTGTCTGCAGAGCAGAGAGCCCGATGCGGGGCTCGATCCCACGACCCTGGGATCATGACCTGAGCCGGAGGCAGCGGCTTTAACCCACTGAGCCACCCAGGTGCCCCTAAATACTGATGTTTTAAAATAAAACAGTTCTGTCAGTCTTTTATTTTTATTATTTTTTTAAGATTTTATTTATTTGAGAGAGAGAGTGAGAGACAGCACAAGAATAGGGAGGGTCAGAGGGAGAAGCAGACTCCCTGATGAGCAGAGAGCCCAACTCAGGGCTGGATCCCAGGACTCTGGGATCATGACCTGAGCTGAAGACAGCCACTTAACCAACTGAGCCACCCAGGTGCCCCCACCATTGATCCTTTTAAAATAAACATGCAAAGTGCTTTTTAAAAAATGTTTTTATTTTAATTCCAGTTAACATACAGTATTATGTTAGTTTCAGGTGTACAGTATAGTGATTCAACAATTCCATACATATTCCCGTGCTCATTGTGAGAAGTGCACTCCCTTAATCCCCATCACCTGTATAACCCATCCCTTCTACCTTCTTCCCCTCTGGTAACCATCAGTTTGTTCTCTGTAATTAAGAATCTGTTTCTTGGGGAGCCTGAATGGCTCAGTTGGTTAAGTGTTTGCCTTTGGCTCAGGTCATGATCCTGGGGTCCTGGGATCGAGCCCTAAGTCAGGCTTCCTGTTCAACAAGGGAGCCTGCTTCTCCCCCTCCGTCTGCCTGCTGCTCCTGCTTGTGCTCTTTCTGTCAAATAAATAAATACGATTTTTTAAAAAAATCTGCTTCTTGGTTTCACCCTTTTTATTCCTTTTGCTCATTTGTTTTATTTCTTAACTTCCATGTATGAGTGAATTCATATGGTATTTGTCTTTCTCTGACTTATTTCACCTATACTCTACCTTATTTCACCTATACTCTACCTTCCTCCATGTTGTTGCATATAGGATCAAAGTGCTTTTTTTTTTTTTAACTTTATTTAAGCTTTATTTAAACATATAATGTAACCCCACCACCCTCTCCCAACCCCTCTTCCCCCCACCCCCCTCAGTTTGTTTTATGACATTAAGAGTCTCTTTTGGTTTGTCTCCCTCCCGATCCCATCTTCTTTCATTTTTACTTTTCCTACCACCTTAACTCCCACCCCCGTTGCATCTCCGCTTCCTCATATCAGGGAGATCATGTGGTAGTTGTCTTTCTCCAGTTGACTTATTTCGCTAAGCATAATACGCTCTAGTTCCATCCATGTCGTCGCAAATGGTAAGATTTCATTTCTTTTGATGGCTGCATAGTATTCCATCGTATATATATACCACATCTTCTTTATCCATTCATCTGTTGATGGACATCTAGGTTCTTTCCATAACTTGGCTATTGTGGACATTGCTGCTATAAACATTCGGGTACACGTGCCCCTTTGGATCACTACGTTTGTATCTTTAGGGTAAATACCCAGTAGTGCAATTGCTGGGTCATAAGGTAGCTCTATTTTCAATTTTTTGAGGAACCTCCATGCTGTTTTCCAGAGTGGTTGCACCAGCTTGCATTCCCACCAACAGTGTAGGAGGGTTCCCCTTTCTCCACATCCTCGCCAGCATCTGTCATTTCCTGACTTGTTCATTTTAGCCATTCTGACTGGTGTGAGGTGGTATCTCATTGTGGTTTTGATTTGTATTTCCCTGATGCCCAGTGATGTGGAGCACAAAGTGCTTTTTTAACAGTCGGAAATTTTACACTATTCTTTTTTCTGTATGGACTTTTCCTTCTACTTCCTCTGCATAATTATATTTTGATATAATATGTTTGTGCTTAAAAGTCTTTGATCCCTCCTTTATATTTATACTTTCCTCAACAACAAAAATGCTGTATATTGAGTTTTTAAAAAATTTCTTCAATGAACATGAAGCATCAAAATGTTTCTTTTAGGGCTCCTGGGTGGCTTAGTCGGTTAAGTGTCTGCCCTCTTCTCAGGTGGTGATCCTGGGGTCCTGGGGTCGAGTCCCACATCAGACTCTCTGCTCAGCAGGGAGTCTGTCCCTCTCCCTCTGTACCTCCCTCACCACTCCCCACTCATGCTCTCCCTCTCATGCCATCACTCTCTTCTCTCTCCCAGATAGATAGATAGATAGATAGATAAATAAAATCTTTTAAAAAATCTTTCTTTTAGGGTGAATTGCTAATAGGATATAGTTGAGCAAAAGAACATACATGTCATGGATTTTGAAAAATTAGTAATTATAAAGCTTTATTGAATATGCATTATTCAGTGACATCTGTGTAGCTCTCTACCTTGTTTTTAAATTAGTTCATGTTTCATGGGTGACTGTTATTGCTAGAATGAGATAGGGTCTTGCTCTTGCTGAACTGTGAACTCTTGCTGAACTTCACCATCAGTTCTATTCCTGTTTTCCCCTCTGTAGATATAAGCCCTGTGAACCCTTGTTAACACAAATAGAAGAAAAATTTAAAGCAATCAAGCTTATCTTTTAAACTTTCTTCAGATTATACGACAAAATTATATTGTTATCTGTCAAAAAGTCTTAATAATATATCAGCCAGTAACTTATTTATGTTCTCCTGCAATTTTGTTTCAAGTAAAAAGTTGGAAACCACCTGACTTGCAGAATGATTTGTTACCTGGTCTTCAGAGCTATTCACTTTTTCATTTTCTAGCTTTTCCAGGACTTGCCAAAAGACTAATAATTATAACTGTTACTTTTTTGCTTAGAGATACTTTGTTTAGTTCCATATATCCAGGAAAGATTGGGAAAATGAAAACAGTATAAACTTTTTTTTTTTAAAGATTTTATTTTTATTTATTTGTTAGAGAGAGAGAGCACAGGCAGACAGAGTGGCAGGCAGAGGCAGAGGGCGAAGCAGGCTCCCTGCAGAGCAAGGAGCCCGATGTGGGACTTGATCCCAGGACGCTGGGATCATGACCTGAGCTGAAGGCAGCTGCTTAACCAACTGAGCCACCCAGGCGTCCCAAAAACAGTATAAACTTTAATACACTTTAGCTGTGATGATATTAATTAATAACATGTATTTTACCATATATGTTCTTTAAACATATTTTCACTGAATCCTTGAAGCTATATATCTAGTTCATTGTATTCATTTTCTATTGCTGCTTAACAAATTATTACAAGCTTTAGGGGTTTAGTACAACACAAATTTATTGTCTCACAGTTTCTGTAAATTAAAAGTCTAGGGACGCCTGGGTGGCTCAGTTGGTTGAGCGGCTGCCTTCGGCTCGGGTCGTGATCCCAGCGTCCTGGGATAGAGTCCCGCATTGGGCTCCTTGCTCGGCGGGGAGCCTGCTTCTCCCTCTGCCTCTGCCTGCCACTCTGTCTGCCTGTGCTCACTCTCTCTGACAAATAAATAAATAAATAAATAAATAAATAAATAAATAAATAAAAAAAAAAATCTTATCTTTAAAAAAAAAAGTCTAGGCACAGTTTAGCTGGGTTCTCTACTTAGGGTCTTAGTCAAAGTTTTATCTGGGGCTGCAGTCTCATCTGAGGCTTGGGGTCCTCTTCCAGACTCATGTAGTTATTGGCAGAATTCATTTCCTTACAGATGTAGGTCTGAGACCCTCAGTTCCTGGAAGGCTGCTGCCATTCCTTGCCACATGACCCTCCCTATAACATGTCAGTTTGCTTCTTCAAGGCCAACAGGATTGCATCTGCAGCTGTTTCTTATCTCATACTTCTAGAACTACTTTTATTTATTTATTTTTTAAGATTTATTTATTTATTTATTTGACAGAGATCACAAGTAGGCAGAGAGGCAGGCAGAGAGGGAGAGAGGAGGAAGCAGGCTCCCTGCTGAGCAGAGAGCCCAGTGCAGGGCTGGATAGCAAGACCCTGGGATCACAACCTGAGCCGAAGGCAGAGGCTTTAACCCACTGAGCCACCCAGGTGCCCCTAGACCTACTTTTAAAGGACTCATCTGATTTGGGTCAGGCCAACCTAGGATGATAATCTTTCTGTTAACACCCAGTCAACTGATTAGGGACCTTTATCACTTTTGCCTTGTATGGTAACTTGATCATCGGAGTGATATCCCATCATATCCGCAATTCCTGCCCACACTCAAGAGGAGTACACGGAGCATGTACATCAAGGGGTGGGAATGCTAGGGTATACCTCAGAATTCTGCCTACCACACTCATTAATGTAAAATATCCACCACATAACTAAATTGGTAAAGTTTTAATTGTCGAGCCAACCAGCCTCATCATATTTATCTTATTTGAGACAAGGTCAAATGAATGTATTAATACATATCACATGCCAGCCATCTCACTTCTGAATCCTAATTGTAAGATAGAAAAATAGTTAAGGTGTGAAAACTTGCTTTGAATTTTTTCTCTTGAGTGAAATAAGGCATTGTTGCCTTTTAGTATTTCTTCTTCTTTTTTAAATGATTTTATTTATTAGAGAGAGAGAGATCATGAACAGGGTGGAAGAGGTAGAGGCAGAAGCAGATTCTCCGCTGATCAGGGAAGGGAGCCTGCTACAGGACTCATCCCAGGACCCTGGGATCATGACCAAAGCCAAAGACAGATGCTTAACCAACTGAGCCACCCAGGGGACCCTGTGGCAGATGTTCTTTAAGAAAGAGTACATGTGGTAGTTTTGGTAGTATGCTGAAGGAAGTGGGTACTTAGCCCAGGGAGCCTTAAGCTTTGAATAAAGCATATTTAGAATAGTGATCTTTTCCTAGTTCACAGGGGGAGAAAGCCAATATTAATTTTTTTCAATTTCAATTTTATTTTTCACTCAGAAATTTTTCTTAAGTCTGTGATGTGGTGACTGCTGCTATTTGCTTACTAATGAGTAATGGAAGACAGTAAAACAAATGAACAAGAGAGAGGCTTTACAGGAAAAAGAGTTATGATACTTTTTGTTTTCTCTTACAGATATGTGCCTGTAGTTTTCACTTTTATAGTCATTTTCAGTAATATTACTTCTGCTTTCTATGATGTAATATTAGTCTCTTAATATTTTCATATTCTGGGGGCACCTGGGTGGCTCAGTGGGTTAAAGCCGCTGCTTTCGGCTCGGGTCATGATCCCAGGGTCCTGGGATCGAGCCCCGCATCGGGCTCTCTGCTCGGCGGGGAGCCTGCTTCCCTTCCTCTCTCTCTCTGCCTGCCTCTCTGCCTGCTTGTGATCTTTGTCAAATAAATAAATAAATCTTTAAAAAAAATTTTTCATATTCTGCTAGGAGCATTGTGACTTCCAAATGCTTTGCCACTGGAACAAGTTGGAAACCATTGATTTAACCTGCACTTTCTTGGCTTTACAGGCTAATGGCCTGCCTGTATGGGAATGTACTTACAGATCATGTGCCATTTCATTCCATTCGAAGAAAATTTTAATGACAAAAATTTTAGCCTCCATTAATAGTCTTCTCTACATGTTTTGATTATTTTATGGTAAACCCTTGTGTAATATTAAGCTAAGTAGAGTGAGATTCTTTTTTTTTTCTTTTTAAGATTTTATTTATTTATTTGACAGATAGTGAGAGAGGGAACACAGGCAGGGGGAGTGGGAGAGTTAGAAGCAGGCCTCCTGCTGAGCAGGGGGCCTGATGCAGGACTCTCTGTATCCCAGGACCCTGGGATCATGACCTGAGCCCAAGGCAGAAGCTTTAACCCACTGAGCCACCCAGGTGCCCCTTAAAGTATACAGTTTGATAAGTTTTTATGTATGTATATTTCAGTGAATCCATCACAATTAAAATATTGAATATATCCTTCAGCCCATAATTTCCTCTTGACTCTGTTTAATTCTCCCTCCCTCCCCATTTCTTGTACCCAAGCAATTACTGATCTGCTTTCCATTACTATAGATTGCATTTTCTAGAGTTTTGTATTAATGGACTCATACAATATATACTCTTTTTATTTTTCTGGCTTCTTTGACTCAGCATAATTATTTTGCATTTCCTCCATTTTGTTTCATATATTAATAGTTCACTCCTTTTTATTGTTTGATAGTATTCCATTGTGTGGATATTACCATACCACTGTTTATCTCTTTATTAATGTACCTTTGATTTTCACATCTTGGCTATTACAAATAAATCTGCTGTGAAAATTTGTGTACAAGTCTTTTTATGGACATATATTTCCTTTTTTCTTGGGTAATTATCAAAGAGTGGCTGGATCAGATAGGAGGTGAATGTTTATGGATTTAATTTGCATTTCCCCATTGATTAATAATGTTGAGCATCTTTCGTGCTATTTAACATGCATATATTTTCTTTGGTGAAGTGTTTGTTCAAGTCTTTTGCCCATTTTTATTGAGTGGTTTGTTTTGAATTGTTAAGTTTTGAAAATTCTGTATATATCTCAATACAAATCCTTTATCAGATATATGTTCTATGGGGATTTTCTTCTGGTCTATAGCTTCTTTTCTCGTTTTCTTTCTTTTTTAAAAATTAACATATAATGTTAATTTAGTATAATTAACATTTAAATGTAAAGTCATATTTTTATATGTGTTTATACATGGATCTATATGTAATATCATGACTATTCTTTTTTACAGTATGTATAAGGAAATACCTTCTGGCAGTTTGAAAATATGGTGTGACTAAAATACAGGTCTGACTTGTTAATCTACTTTTAAAGACTGAAAATTATTTTAATTGCTCTTTTTCTGAGTAGTCTTTCAGAAAACCATGATGGGTGAGTTCTGATGTGGTGGATATTCATAGCAGTTTGTTTACTGTCTCTTATGATGCTGAGATAGTAAACACTATAACTACAAAGTATGGTTATCTTTATCAACTTGATGTCCTATTAGTATTTATGTGTGGGATTTTAACATCATTTGTATATTTTTTGTGACTTCATATTTGCAGTTACTTTAAGAAGTTTGGCATAAGAAATTTTGATGCTCAATGTTAAAGTTGCTTTGCAGGTTATTTACCAAAATCATAATCACAGAAAAAAATCCATCCCAGTTAGACATTATCTTAATTCTTATGCACAGTCACTTTCATTGAGTAGGGCACTTGGCTTTTATGGAGGATGTTTTAAGAAATGGCCTTATGTATTTACAAATTGGCAGGACAATAGACCTCCATAGACCTCCAGTTAATATGGCCCAATGTAGGTTAGAATAGGGCCTTTACAGAGTGAAACTATTATAAAAGACCTAATTAATAAAGAAGTGATTATCCCCACTGATTCTTTAACAGCTCAGTTTTGTCTGATTTTAAACAACAAAAAAAGCATGGGTGACTCAGGATTGATTACTGCAACCCTAATTTTGTCATCTCATCCAGTAGTTGTTTTATCCCTAGTGCACAGTATTATTAAAGTTGCTGACTCCATCCAATCAAAAAAAAAAAAA
>RCUC01101388.1:0-12941 GCA_003697995.1 Taxidea taxus jeffersonii | reverse complement strand
AGCCCCCTGAAGTTTTTAACTTTCAGACTTATCTAACCTGCCCAAGCAATTCATCAATTATAGGTTAGGTATACTTGCCAAGGCACTGTATCCCATGGAGACCTCTATTTATGGGTTTCTTCTCTAGAAAATTGTGATTATCTGTCTCTGCCTATCTATCCAATTCTGGGGGCAGTGGTTTGCCATACACATACACACATATTTTTTATCATTTTAGTTAGTATATATAGTATATTTAGTATATATATATATATATATATTTTTTTTTTTAGTTTTGTCTCTTGTTTTTAAAATTCAAGCTCAGAGACTTGTTGCCTAATTGGTGGGTATATTCTATTTACATTTATTTGATCTAAAAGTATTTAAATTTATTTTGCCACCTTGTTCTGTGTTTTATATTTGCTATACTATTTTTTCTTCTTCTACCTGTTTTTTTCCTAGTTTTTGTTTGTTTTACTACTTCCTATCCACAGATTTCTATGTGCTTGTCAGTTTTTGTTAAACAATTCAAAAGAGGTAGCATGGTCAAGAGAATGAACTTTGGAGTTAGCATGCCAAGGTTTAAGACTCCCAAGTTCACCACTTAGTAATTATACAACCTTAAACCAGTTATTTCAACCACTTTCTTCTGCAGTTTTTTCATTTGCAGAATGAGGATGACACTCGGAGAATAGTCATGAGGATTGAAAGAGTAAGTATTTGTAAAATAGTACTTGGTGCCTAGTAATAGTAAGCACCATGTGAGTGTTTGCTATTCTCCACCTCTCCCTTTTTCTTGCCTCCTTTATTCTGGTGAGATTCTTGCATTCTCTTTACATTTTTAAAATTTTTAACATACATTTTTGACATAACATCTCTAGCCTTCTTCTTAGCAAAACTAAAATTTTAGAACATTTGCTATTAATTTTCCACCTCCATGTTCCACTTTATTGTGCTCTACGATTTCAGCTCTATCCTGTGTTTTAATTCCCCAAGAGTTTGTCAGTATTTGCTTTTTTTTTTAAATTTAAGCTTTATTTAAACATATAATGTAACCCCACCACCCTTTCCCAACCCCTCTCCCCCCCACCCCCCTCAGTTTGTTTTATGACATTAAGAGTCTCTTTTGGTTTGTCTCCCTCCCGATCCCATCTTCTTTCATTTTTACTTTTCCTACCACCTTAACTCCCACCCCCGTTGCATCTCCACTTCCTCATATCAGGGAGATCATGTGGTAGTTGTCTTTCTCCAGTTGACTTATTTCGCTAAGCATAATACCCTCTAGTTCGATCCATGTCGTCGCAAATGGTAAGATTTCATTTCTTTTGATGGCTGCATAGTATTCCATCGTATATATATACCACATCTTCTTTATCCATTCATCTGTTGATGGACATCTAGGTTCTTTCCATAACTTGGCTATTGTGGACATTGCTGCTATAAACATTCGGGTACATGTGCCCCTTTGGATCACCGCGTTTGTATCTTTAGGGTAAATACCCAGTAGTGCAATTGCTGGGTCATAAGGTAGCTCTATTTTCAATTTTTTGAGGAACCTCCATGCTGTTTTCCAGAGTGGTTGCACCAGCTTGCATTCCCACCAACAGTGTAGGAGGGTTCCCCTTTCTCCACATCCTCGCCAGCATCTGTCATTTCCTGACTTGTTCATTTTAGCCATTCTGACTGGTGTGAGGTGGTATCTCATTGTGGTTTTGATTTGTATTTCCCTGATGCCCAGTGATGTGGAGCACTTTTTCATGTGTCTGTTGGCCATCTGGATGTCTTCTTTGCAGAAATGTCTGTTCATGTCCTCTGCCCATTTCTTGATTGGATTATTTGTTCTTTGGGTAGTATTTGCTTTTATAGTCAATGCTGCTTTAGATTTGCCAGTGTATTTTTCTTTTTTTGTTTTGTTTTGTTTTGCCAGTGTATTTTTCATCATCTTTGCTCAGTTTTGTTTTTTCCTTCTGGGTTCAATTTCTCTCTTTCTGAATGAGACTTTTTAATAGTTCTTTTCCTTAGGGTTCTTACAAATGCACACTCATTCTTAAATGATAGTTTAGCTGGTGTAGACTTCTAGGATGGTGGTCATTTCTGATCAGGATTTTGAAGACAATACTTCGAAGAACTCAGTTTGTCTTTTCTGTATACATATTATGTCCTTCCATTTCAGTGACTCTTGAGATCTTTCTCTTAGTCACATTCTATCCTTCATGTATCTTAATCTCTGTCAAATATTTTAAAAAATAAAATGTAATCATGAAATATTTCAAGAATATGGGAAATTATGGAAAGTAATCACACATATCTACTGTATTCATCATTACATTTAACGAATTTCATCATTTTCTCATACTTACTCCAAATATTTTTTAAGGATCAAAAATCACATAGATACAGCCAAGTTCCCTATCCCATTCCCATCGTTTCATTTCTTCCTTCTTCTCCAGTGCTAACTACAATGCAAAAGTTGGTTTGTATCCTTCCATTCCATGGTTTTATATGGTAAAAGATGTGCCCATAATAAGTACAATTTTTTTTTAAAGATTTTATTTATTTATTTGTTAGAGAGAGAGCGAGCACAGGCAGACAGAGGCAGAGGGAGAAGCAGGCTCCCTGCCGAGCAAGGAGCCCGATGTGGGACTCGATCCCAGGATGCTGGGATCATGACCTGAGCCGAAGGCAGGCGCTTAACCAACTGAGCCACCCAGGCGTCCCAATAATGTACAATTTTAAACATTTACATCTGTGGTATCATATTGTACATACAATTTGGGTAGTTTCTTTTCTCAAGTAATTTTATGTTTTAGGAAAGTATCCATGTTGATACATGTAGATACAGTTCAATCAATGCAGCTCCTGTATTCTATTGTATAAATATACCAAAAATTTTTTAGCCATTTTTCTATTCATCAGTTTCCAGATTTATACTATTACCTTCAGTGCTGCTATGAATAATCCTATCCTGTCTCCATGGGCACCTGTTCTGGAGTTTCTTTGCAGTTCATACCTGACACTGGTACTTCTGGGTTGTGGGTGTTTGTATATATGCAACAGTTTGGATTTTATTTAATTTCTCTCATTTATCTCTTTGTATACCTGGGTTAGTTTCTCTACAGACTGGGTAATGGTTCTCAACTAGGGAGAGTGCTGCACCACTTAGGTGCATTTCTGAATGTGTGAAGGCATTTTTACTTGTTATAATGTGGTGGGGGGGGCTCCTCTAGCATTTATTGTGCAGGAACAGGAATGTTAAATATCCTGTATTGTGCAAGATTGTCGTGGGTACTGAATAATTTTCCTACTTAAATTGTCAGTGGTGCCCCTGTTAAGATAGATTTCATTACTTGAGGGTACATGGCTAGAAATGATATTCCTGTTGTTGCCATATGGTATAAACATTTTCAAATGTGGCTCAGATTGCCATATTGAACTCCAAAGTGATTGCACCTATTTATTGTCTTAATAAAGGAAGGAATAAGTGTTTCTTGTTTTCTACAATTTTTGACTATACATGATATTGTCAATTAAAAAAAATTGTTTTGACTGTCTGGGGTGATGGATGTATTAGATTAATTTGATTGTGATAATCATTTCACAGTGTATACATATATTAAGTCATGCCCTAAAAAATCATGTTACATACAAATTAAAAAAGTCACTTTAATTATGAAATAACTCATTACTTCAAAAATTTTCATTTCTCTGATAACTAATGAAGTTGAATTACAATATTTTCTATTTCCTTAATTATCTCTAGGGTTATAGATGATTTCCTTAGATATGTTGTCCCATTCTCTCTGTTTGATTGTAGTTATCTTGTCCTTTAACATATTTACTTCTAATTGTTATATTTTTCACACGTGGAATTTTATTTTTTAAAATTCAAATCTTTTTGTTTTTGTTGTCTTCCCCATGTTTACCAGTCTTTCATTATAGTTCTTGAATGTTCATTTTCTTTCTGGAACATTTTAAATAAACTTATATTTAGTCTTTGAAGTTAATCTATCATTTTCAGCTTTTGGGGTATCAGTTCTCCCTTTGTTTTCATTTGTTTGTGCTCCGTCATGATAGTTTTCTTTTTTAATGCTATGTATGGCTTTTAATTGTGACCAAGTTTGGTGGAGAGTGCCACCCATTTAGCATGGGCTGTGGAAGCACTCATACAAAGTGTTACTGCATTTTTCTTCTAGGACAGTAGGAGGATTTCTCAGTTGAGTTTTCATGTTAATTTCTCAACTTGGGCTTTTCTCATCACTTGGACATTGTAAATTAGGATTTTACACTGCCATGTAGTATATGTTTTTGTTTCCATTTCTAATGGCTTCTCTTCCAACAAGAATCAGTGGATAACAAGCTTCTTTACCACTTCCATGGTGGAGTAGGAGAATTTTTTTGTCTCAGTTTCTGGGCATGGTTTAATGAAACATACAGCATTTGGAGGTTCTTAACTTTATGCAGAAGACTTCATTCTAGCTCCACAATTTATGTCAGCTAAAGGCCTCATCTCTTTACTTCATAAATTCCTGCACTAGCCTCGTGGCCTACTTATCCAGTCCTAGAACTCTATGTAGGCTATTGGCTTTAGACTAGATATCTTTGCTCTAGATTTTTTCTTCTTTGTTTCTGCTACATGAAGACTTCATTTCTTTTAGAACTTATTTGAAGTAACTTTATTTTGTTATACATTATTTAGCATTTCTGTGTTTGGGATGATAGAAAGCCTTTTGTGACATTGTTTACATTTGAATGAAATTTACATTGTTTAATTTGAATGAAATCAAAATACTAGTTTTTAAATGCAACACATAGGGGTGCCTGGGTGACTCAGTCTGTTAAACTTCTGTTTTAGGCTCCAGTCATAATCTCATCATCCTGGGATTGAGCCCCACCTCTGGCTCCCTGCTCAGTGAGAAGCCTGCCTGCTTCTCTCTCTCTCTGCTACTCCCCCTTCTTGTGCTCTCTCTCAAAAATTTTTTAAAAATATTAAAAATTAAAAAATAAATGCCAGAAATATATAGAGAAGTATATAAAATTAGTTTTTACAAATAAGCAACAAACATGTCATTTAATTTTTGAAAAGCAAATTGGTCAAAAATTGTATAAATTTATATGAACTATAAATATATAAATTAGCATACAGGTATCTATCTCTACCTCCAAGCATTAAGCCAGACTACTATCCATGGTTAACTTAGGGGGCAGAGCTAAGGAGGGAGGGAATCTTTCATGTTTCTACTTCATATATTTCCTTGTTGTGTGATTTTGTGCATAGGCATTTAAACAAGAAAAAGATATTAATATGATTAATAACTTTAAGACAAAGTGAAAACCTTGTACACCTAAAAGACAGATTGTGAATTTGGTTCACTGATTGCTGTGTAATGGGTAAGTTTGGAAATGCAGCCAGCCTCAGAGCAAACCCCAGGGTCTGGGTGCAGGAGCAGGTGGTGAAGTGACCGAGAGCAGAACGTGTCTCGGATGCCTGCTGGAGACAAGGACCACGTGAATCAGACTGACTGCAGCCACCCATGGAGGAAATCAGTATCGTTCTGTGTCCTCTCTGTTTTGTCAACCTTATGGCATTTTGAGCTTTTTATAGAGGGCCACAAAGTTCTTGTGGATTTTAAAACATTTATAGTAATGCAGGTTGCAGGTATGATAGATACCAGCCACAAATGGCATTTAAAGGTCAATTGAATTTCCCTTTCAGAGCACACTGCCTTCAATTTTGGTAGCCACGTACTCCCTTTTTAAATTTTTCATTCTTATTCAACCTTCCACAAACCATATTTGATTTATCATAAAATAAGAAATAACAATGATTCCAATAAATTTTCCTAAACCTAAGTTTCTTAACTCATTTTGATTCTACCTTTAGATCATTTCTGCCACACATACAACCTACATTATCCACATCAACAGACAAAATGTGTGTTTTATTGGATTTTAATGCATTAGAACCAGGGGGAAAAAATTCTTGCTTCCTCTACATATTAATTGAATAATACTTCAGACGACATTATTTCCCTGCAGGGTAAAATAAAGTTTGTTAGCTTCTGTGTTTTGTAATTAACTCGTTAACCATTTATATTTGGCATCTTACTCAGCACTTAGTTCTAGGCAAATAACTTTACACTGAAAACTCCATTAACCTTCTCTGTGGGGAATCATTTTCTTGCAAATTAAATTGCCTAATTAGCTGATCCTTTGGAAACTGATTCTGAACTTGATCCCCAAAAGGTTAACCAAAATATTTCTTTTAAAATAAGCTACTTACAGATTACTTTGTGAAGATACCATATTCAAATTACTATTAGACTAACAATGAGGCTGTTTATCCTAGGGATTCAGTGACCCATCAAAACAAAGTTAATATATTTAATCAGTTTGTATTTGCTACATGCCCACCTAGGTCTTGCACATAAATAGAAATCCCCACCTTTCATATGGATTCTCAGAGGTGCTTTGATTTCCTTATAAATGGCCTTACCATAGAACAGCCCATAACAAAAAGTGTGACGATCATATCAGCTTTCTACACCAATAAGGAATAAATACACTTCCTACAGTGTGATTGAGAGGCATAGTTACTCAGGGAATATTGTGACTCTCATTATGGTTTATGGCTTCAACTTACTGTTCAATCTGTAATAACAGGGATTTTTTTTATGTGTAATTTTATTCAGATGGATACGAGTGATGGTGCCTTTCCAGACCAGGTGCTCATAGCATAAACATCAGAATATGGGCAGCAGGGTTGTTGGCAGTCAGAGATAAGAAGCTAAGAATTAACAACAGATGTGAGTTAGTAATGAAATGTTTTAGAGTGTTCTCTGCCTTGATTTCTGGCCACTTGAATAAAATGCCCTTATAACTGGAGAAAGAAGTAGAAAATTTCCACTTAAAATATGAACAGATGTGAAAATGCCTGTGGTTCAGAAGGTGCTTCTTCATGAATCTGGTTCTCATCTATTGGTCCTCATTTCTGAGTTGCGAATTTTTCATAAATGAAAGTTGTAGAAGAATAGTTAAGAATTATACATTAGCCCTCAGTATTTTTATTCTGAGTCAACACACAACAAAATGTTGTCCATTCAGCAACATAAGTTTGTGCAGACACCTAATTTAAGAGTGGAGTTAGAAACTAATTCTTCACTTTATTTGGGTTTTGAATCTGATTGTGATGGCTAACCTGAAATGTAAAAATCAAAAAACTTTCCGCTTTTTAAATTTTGGATAACATATGTATGCTGTGCTGTTAGTTTTTTTTTAATTAATAAAATGTACCTGTTTTACAATAAATTGTTTTCACCAAGCTGAAAAGAAAATCCCTAACCATGTAGTTTCTCTTTTTCCCTCCTCACAGAATGTAACAATGTGTAGAATTTAATTATTTGAATTTTTTTTATAATTGTTAGTAATACAGTGGTAGAAGAAAGATGAGAGAGAAGAGAGGGAGTGGAGGGAGAGAGCTCACAAAAGTAGAGGAAGGAATTTTCAAAAAGGATTTTTCAAAAAGAAATTCTTAAGCATAAAAATAAGCTAATTCTCTTTGTGATTATAGTTAGGCAACACGAGGTTTATGATTGCATTCGCAATTAGCTATTTAGGTCACTGACTATGCCGTGCCCTGTGTTAGGTGCTGAAAATACAGAGCCAAATGAAATACAGTTCCTACTCAAATGTAATATTAGATAAATGAGTAACATTATAAATAGATTGCATTAGATAGATAAATGACATTAGATCAATAAACATTGAAATCGATAAACCCATGCAATATATAAATTAGATGAATTAGATAAACATTATATAAATAGGTAACATTAAATAAACATTTAAATAAACCATGTGATATGTACATAATATCAGAAATATGTACAAGATAAGATGTGATTCAGGAGAAGGGATGGATTCTGTTAGTGGGAGGATCAGGGAAGGCTTCATAGAAGAGGTGATTAACAGGGTTTTGACTGGTAAAGATGGGTTTTGTTGTGAAGACTGAGTGGCGGAGGTTATACCACTCAGAGTGAACACTAAGTGCTGATTTAAAAGTATATGAAATGAGGTAAGGTTAGTTGGCACTTTTGAAGTTATTCTGATGGTTATGGGAATGATTTGACTAAAATGAATTATCACTGCATTTGGGGACCAGAGGTAACTTTGCAAGAATCCAGATGAGAGGTGATGATTATACTCAAGAGGTGAAGAAGATGGAAAAATCTGAAATGATTTCCATGTATCTGGCATCTGTGAATGTTGGTGTTACCAACCTAGAAAAAGAATATACGGAAAAATAATTAACTTTCAGTTTAGGAATAATTTCATGGTAAAACAAGTTTTAAAATGTTTTTTGACATCGTCTATAAATTAAAAGGCATGCTGGTAAGTCTACAAGTGGGCGGTAGGTTGATGAAGAAAGTAGGATATGAAATTTAGTTTTGCAGATTAAACTGCTTAGAGAGAGCTTTAAAGTAAAAACAGAAGGGTTACTAATGCAAACTTGAGAAATGGCAACATCAGTCATATGGTAAATGCTCATTTTTCCTTAGTTGTTACAAGTGACCTGCCTTAATACAGACAAATCATGTATATGAAAAGATCATCTGGATTTGTTTTTGTTCTTACATGTCTACAAACATCTCAGCTTTACAAATTAAGCCTCAATGTGACTTAGGTATGAAATTAAACACATAGCCAGGAACTTCAAGGAGTTAAGAAGGTAATAGATTAGGTGAACAGTTAAAACATGCCTAGTGATCCGTGCTATCATGTAGCAAGAATGTGACATGGTGGGGAACACACCGGTGAGCACCCTGTGAACGGAAGAGGGTGGGGTGTAAAGAGAAGGATTCATGCAGCTGATGATGGTACAGAGTCTCTGAAAATCAAACAGTTACAGAGCAGAGAATTAGGTTTTAAATGAGGACAACAGAGAGCATGGAAGTATGTGTACTGGGTTGTTCACGAGGCGGGAGACAGAGCATTGAAAGTGATGAAGCAGACAAATTGGCTGAGATCAGATAATGGAGGGCTTTGTGTTTCACCATTAAAGGGTTTGGATTTTCTCCTGCGCTCATTGAAAATGACGGAATGGTATAAGCAAGGGAATCACATGATCCTATGTGTTTTCATGAAATTTTAATAATGTAACAGAAAAACGTTCTGACCAGAGATAGGGAAAAATACACTCAGACACATGCATACAGAGAAATACTTCATGCATACACAGTAGGAGAAAGGAACA
This sequence comes from Taxidea taxus jeffersonii, assembly GCA_003697995.1. Taxonomy (NCBI): domain Eukaryota; kingdom Metazoa; phylum Chordata; class Mammalia; order Carnivora; family Mustelidae; genus Taxidea; species Taxidea taxus. The sequence continues at coordinate 3,712 of RCUC01101388.1, read as the reverse complement.
GGAACTTTCATTCCTGACCTTGCGTTCATTTAGTTTCATGTCAGAAAAAAATGCACGAAATTTTATAGTTGTACTTTCTGACCATTTTAATTCTAAGTATTTTCCTTTCACTGTCCTGTACTATTCCCCAGTTTGTCCTGAAACTGGGACTGAAATCAGTGACAACAGATTTACCTTCATTTAACTATTTGGTAGGGTGAGAGCATGATACTAAAATGAAGTTGATATTTGGGAAACACATTCTCTTTTGTGACCTTTATCACGTTTTAGCTGCTCTTCGAAGTCGATATAGGGGTTTGTTTCCACTCAGTGTTCTGTAAGTCCTTTCTGCAGTCTCACCCTATGGCAGATACAGTGTTAGGCACAATTTGTCAATCTCTGAGCCTCTGATTATTGGGGAATTGGAAGGAAAATGTGTAACGTTCCAAGACATGCAGTTACTTGAAACAGTGGTGGGGAAAACAGGAAGACTGAGGGAAAATAGCCTGGTTAATCTTAAAAATACTAGGGTTAGGTTGTTTGTTATTTCTTGCGAAAGGCTTTATTGCATGGCGGTGGAGTAGTCAGGGGCAGAACTGGGGGCAAAGTACTGGATGCATGACTATATCCTGTAGCTTATTTGTCCAGGCCTGTTAAGTTTGTATCTCCAATAAGGCCGGGAGCTCCTTCAGAGTAAAGACTTGATCTTTGCTGTTTTTCTCTCCAGTAATTTAGCATGGCATCTGAAACACCGTTGGTACTCAATCCCTGTCAGATGTTGACACATTGATCTTTTCTTAAGGAATTTAAATTTCTATTCATGCCCTAACCTTGATAGTTATGTGTAATTTCTGGACATGTTTCCCAAACTGCATTTTGAGGCATATCACTATGATTTTTTTTTAAGTTATGTTTTCTGATGACACAGTCCATTCTGCTTCTAGGTTATAGTATTGGCAAAGCAGATGCCTTTCAAAGTTGTGTGAAATTGTTGTTTGGGGAGGCTCTTAGCTTATACAAAATGGCCAGTATCCATCTCAGTCTCCCAAGACTGACCCATTCTATTTTTTTTTTAAGATTTTATTTATTTATTTGAGAGAGAGAGAATGAGCAAGTGAGAGAGAGAAGCAAACACCCCGCCGAGCAGAGAGCCTGATTCAGGACTCCATTGCAGGACCATGAGATCATGACCTGAGCCAAAGGCAGATGCTTCATGAACAGAGCCAGCCACTCAGGTGCCCCTGTTTGACCCATTCTGACACCATTAGCCCTCTATTACCGCTACCACCACCACATCCTCCACACTGCCATTAATAAATAAAGCTTTCCCTGGTTTGATAGCCAGAGAAATGCTTTCATAAGTAAGAAACTTAATTAAAATATTGGTTTCTTATGAAAAGAAGTATGTAATTAAAAATGAAATGATGTCTAGGGCCATAGCTCCCTTTATTTTGAGAAGCCAGTCTTTCAGACGTGATAGTTGTGGCATCTCTAAGTATTCGCAGCTCTCTTTAGAGGAGGGATTGAAATTGAGTCGGGGAAATCAAAGCAATAAAGAAAAGCTATGTTTATTGGAAACATAATAAGAAATGGTCATGTGACTGACCTTAACAAAGGCCTGTGGAAGTTTAAGATAAAAACACAACTTTTAAAGCATTTAAAAAAAATGTTTTCTTCTTCCTCAATGGGGTGACCTGCAGATCCCAGTGCCACAAGGGGAGAAGGAGAGCTCAACTGAAAGCCAGCTAGGAGATTTTGGAAGGCTCATGTTTCAGGTTTGAGATTATCCACTTGAGAGAGCTAAAATAAAAAAATAAATAAAGCAGACATATTAGCACCATCAGCACTAAGTATGTGCCTGATATTATATTATGCTGCATTGATACTTAAATAATAAAACAAAGTTTCTGTCCTTAAAACTCTTGTGGATTAGTGAGGAAATGGGTATGTAATTGAATAATTATATTGTGTGGTGAGTGATATAACAGAAGCATGTGCAAATATCTAGGAGGAATTGGAGAAGGACTGAATAACATTGTCTAAGAAAAAAATGAAACAGATATATAGAAGAAAGGAAAATTACTAAACACAATTTATTTTCAGAAAATCTGCTGGGAGCTTGCCACACAACATTTATTTTTTTAAATTTTTTTAAGGATTTTATTTATTTATTTATTTGTTAGAGAGAGAGAGAGCATGAGCACAGGCAGACAGAGAGGCAAGCAGAGGCAGAGGGAGAAGCAGGCTCCCTGCCGAGCAAGGAGCCCGATGTGGGACTCGATCCCAGGACGCTGGGCCTGACCAGCGTCATGACCTGAGCCGAAGGCAGCTGCTTAACCAACTGAACCACCCAGGCGTCCCAACCACACAACATTTAGTATTGACTGGATAAGGCAAAAGGATATCTGAAAAAGAAGTACCTATAATTTGTTTATTTGAATTTCAAAGTAAAATTGCTATGTTATATAACTGTGGAAATTGCATATACTTAACTAGATAAGTTTGTTGTTAATAGTTTCTTAGTAAGGAAACATCTTTATGCCCTATATTTTGTTAGTGTGATAAAAATGCCATGTATGTATTTTTTATTTCTAAAGTTTCTTATTTTACAAATGAACAAAAACCACAGTTTTCATAAATTTTGCAAAATGACATTTGCAGACAATATCCTTCTCTTTAAAAGAGCAACTGTGTTATTTTAAAAGAATAAAAATTAAATAAAATATAGTTGATTTAGTTATAACCTCAGTCATTTGAAAAAATAATATCTGATTACGTATATTGTCATCTTTTCTCTCTGAACTGCTACCCTTGAAGTTAGAAAAGATCCCAAAAGGCAAATGTAGAACCTGCTAGAACTTGCTCACTCAGGATGCATCCTGGGAAGTGTGACATGTTTACATGGTAGGAAACCTGTTTATATGGATTTTGTGTGTTAGTCTGAAATGTGGGAGTGGGCCTAAACTAGAAATAGAAGAGGGAAGTCCTAAGGTTGAAGTCGGTGGGCTGATTGAGTGCCCTGTCTTTGACTTGGGTCCCCTTGGCTTTAGGCAACTCATCTCATCCTGTGGGCTCTGGTTTCTTTCTCTGTAGAGTTAGGGAATGGACCAGGAATCCCTAAGCTTCTTTCCTAATAGAGGAGGATATTGTTATCAGAGAAAAAGTGGTACCAGGAAAAGATCACTTAAATTGAAATCATCTAAAATGCTGTGTATAATTTCATAGTTAATATTGGAGAAAAGTTTGACTAGACTATTTCCTGAAAAATTAAATGAATGATTATCTTTAAAACTATGTTATATTTTGCTTATAAAATTTAGGTTGCTGTTCCACTAGGTACTCATTTTTAGAGTAATGAATAAGCTATGTGGACTTATGGGGCCTGGTACTATAGGATAACAGTGGTCACTGTATCCTTCATTCACATTTAATTGTTAAGCACTTTCATAGAAATGGCTGCTTTTGCAAAATTATCTGGAGGCTCCAATAATTTTTCCAAGGTTCTCTTTCAATCTTTTTATTTCTCAAATACTCCTCTTCTGAAGCCCCTGTGATCTCACCATTGCTATCTGTATTTTCTTTTTTGGTTGCTTCCCCGGTCCACCTCAACCCCATCCTTATTTCTCAATAGCTAAACACGGGACTCCAAGTGTTCTCTAGTCCACTTCCAGCATTTCACATTATCCTTTCTTTTTCAAGATTTTCAGTTTGCAATTTTTCATTGCATTTCCAG
>RCUC01101385.1:0-23710 GCA_003697995.1 Taxidea taxus jeffersonii | reverse complement strand
GATGGGTGGGTGGAGCCAAAGGTATTGATTTTAATAAGGAAGATCTGGAAATGGTATTTAAGGTTGGCCATGGAGAAGTCAAAGGAAATCTTTCTACAAGAAGGGGGTGGGTGTCACGGGTCCTAGAGATAGAAAAATGTCGTCCAATGGCATGCCAGTGGAGTTTCAGCCCTTTTGCACACGTGATCGTGGCCTCGGTGGACTCGCGGACCCGCAGGTTTTCCAAAGACACCGTGACCTTCACCCTTCGATTTCTCTACAGTCCAAGGAAGGGACCTTTGTCCTGGGTCTCCCAGGTGAAGCTCTGGGAGTTTCCTGCCCTCACAAGCAGCCCTTGTGACATCACTGCCGCCCCAAGGTGCGGCTCCTGTCCCTGGCGACGTCACAGAAGCCCCGCGCGTCCCCGGGTGGCTGGGCATCCTGGGCTCGCTCAGGTGCTCCAGGCGCGTGGCTGGGGCTTGCAGAGGCCAGGGCCGTGCCTGCAGGGGGAGGTCACCCGGGCTGGCGCGCAGTCCACGCTCACTGCTGCTCTGGTGCAAGGCCAGCTCCAGGAGGGGAGCAAACGACCAGCCTTTGCAGAAGGGCCAGTTCAGTTCGCTTTGAAGTAAACATTCAGGACATTGGCCAAGGCCCTCGAGACTCGGCACGCCCCCCAGAGAGGAGGCTGGGGCCCAGGAGGCGGCGGTGGCTGCGGGGGATGCTCTGCGCGCACACCGGGCCTCAGGATGGCCCCGCTGAAGAGGAAATGCATCTGTGACCTGTGCACCTGCGGGTAAGAGAGCTGCGCCCTGGCCAAGGACCCAGGAGCCTGGGTTTCCAACCCCGAAACCTAGGCTGAGGCCCTCGTTTGGGCTGAGGGAGGAAGCTCCAGGCTGGTGGAGTCGTCCACTTGCCGACATGTTCTGGGCTGCAATTTTGTCAGCTAGCATTAGTGCTGCGGCGTTGATTCAGTCTGGGTGAGCGCGTCTATCCTCAGGCCTTTAAATGTGTTCCTTCACCCAAAGCTGCGCAGAGTTTCAACATCGGCCCAACGCCCAGTCTGTGCTCCTCGCCCTTGCACCCAGAAAGGGTCCTTTATCTAAATGCTTGGCCAGGTTGGAAGGCACTGCTGTCGTTGGACTGGTTTTGGAAGGGGATAGGATGGGGGAAGAGGAGTCCTTCTACTGTAATAGGCTTCCTCTGAGTGAGAGATGATGGCTCCTGGGTCAGAGAAGTGTAAAGTGTTTGTAAAACCGGTTTCCACGCTGGTGCAGAGTGGAGCAGAAGAAGGAAAGAAAATGACTTTTGCACGCCTGTGAAGGCCAGTTGCCTTTAAGACAAGCTCTGGGTGAAATTCCACAAAGGCAGGTGGTCCCAGGGAGAAATGGTGGGCTTTCCTTAAAGTTCTGTGGCTGACTCCTTTCTCCCATGTCTCCCAGGTTCTGACCTGCTCCTTCCACTTCCCAGGATATCTAGGGAGCTGCTGGGCTTGGGGTGCACGGAGAGGCATCCAATAGAAGGGTGGACAGTGGGGACGGTTCTCCTGGGCTTGAAGCTAATGGTGGGATCTTGGGCAGGTGACTGAACTTCTCTAGGATTCGCCAGGGTTTAAATGAGCTGCGGTGGGTGAGTCTCCTGCTTTGGGATTGTGCTTGATCAAGCCTGGCATCTTGAAATAGCAGAAAGTGCTTGCCCACTGCAACATGCTGCCCGAGTGTGGGAGATGGTGCTGGTGGTAGGGAGAAGTGAAGGGAATGCCAGACACCGGGTTAGAAACCTTACGCATCTCTGCAGTCATGGGATGGTCCTTGAGTTGGCAGCTCATGAGAGTCACCTGTGGAGCTTTAAAACTCTCAGCTGCCCAGGCTGTTGAGCCATCCTCCATGAAGGTGAGCCCCACGGGCAGGCTTCAGGTGATTTTGATGGCTTGCTGGGCCTGGGAACCACTGACCTAGGTCACATCCCTGCAGGGGACTTGCTCTGAAGTGGCGTTAGGTGGGACCAGAGCAGTAACTTAGCCGAGGGCTGCTTCTTTTGCACAGGACTGAGGCAAAAGTTCGTTGGTTCCTTCTTTTCTGGGGGCCCTTCGCATCACCCTCCAAAGGTACTGGGTTCTTCTGGTAGGATTGTCATTAGGATTTAATCTGCGCTGTTGCAGAACTGCTTCTCCGGGTATTCCCGATGACTCTGTGCCTCTTTCATCCCTGCAAGGGGGCTGTCCGCCATCAGAAGCAGAGAGTGTCCTTGGTTTTATTTGCTTCCTTCTCCGTCTTGTATCTGCCCTTCTACTCTATGGTTTCAGGCTGTGGTCTCTGGTTTGACTCCTACCTGTCCACCCCTCCACTCTTCTGTCTTATTTCACTTCTCAAAGTGCTTGTTGACCTACCTGCCTGTCTCATTAACCTTAAGAGACTTTGAGCATTCCCCATTGCCCCTTTGTCCCAGTATCTGTCCCATGAATGGTGTCAGTAATCTTCCATTTAATCTGGATTAAAACATTTGAATCTTCTCTTATTCTCCCTTATCCCCAGTATTTATCTTTTCCAAAGTGTGGTTTCCTTCTCCTCTGCAGTCTTGAATGGGTGCCTTCCTTTTTATTACCATTATTCCCTCCATGGGTCTCTCATTTTTGTGTTTGGAAACTGGTCCTAACCTTTCTAACTTGATCTTCCATGATTGCCTTACATAAAACCACTCCTTGAGTTGGGTAGAGCTTCCTGGCATTTCCTGAAAGGACTTTAGGACTTCCTGTCTCTCTTCCTTGCCCTAGCCTGGCCCTCCTCTCAATGCCTGTGTCCCTCCCTCCTTCTGTGTGACCTTTTAAAGACTTGTCTGGGTTGCAAGTCTCCATTAACCCAGCCCTGTAGCTCCCAGTTTTGGTTCTAGTTATATGTCTGCATGTTTATCCCCAACACTTTGATCATATATACCTGGAAAGCAAAGACCATGTTTTCTATTTTTGTGTGCTATATAAAACTAACACACTTTCTCCATTGGGTAGTCAAAACATAGCTTTTTGAATAACTAGATTTATTTTTATTTTTTTTGGTATTAAGGTGATATGCTGGAATGGATAAGGAAGGCAAAATTTTACAGCTGCGCTGTCCAGTCAGGGGGCCACCAGACATGTGTGTAATTTCATCATAATTAATTAAATAAAATGAAAACTTCAGTTCCTCATTGCCCTAGCAGCATCTCAAGTGCTTAGTAGCTATCTGTGTGTCATGGCTACTCTACAAGGGAGTGTAGATGGGGGTCCTTTTCATCGCAGAAAGTTCTGGGACAGCATGGATATGGAGCCTCATTATCCAGAAGTCCTCATCCTCCTCACCAGTTAAATCTGGGATGAAATGAGAGGAATTTCCTAGGTGTTCTCTAAGCTCTAGATGTCAATAATTTTTGACATCTAGACATTTCCCCACTGAGGTTATGGGGGAGGAGTGATGAGAAATCAGGAGGAAGCGTATGGGTGAAGAACTCTCCTTGTCAGAGGAGAGAGCCCTTTAGGTGGGAGAGGGGAGATGGGGTTTCTGACTGAGTTATTTGGTCTTTCTGGGCTTCTGTCTCAAATTCATTCATTCATTCATTCTTCATTTTTTAAAGGTTTTATTTATTTGACAGACAGACATCACAAGTAGGCAGAGACAGGCAGAGAGAGAGAAGGAAGCAGGCTCCCTGCTGAGCAGAGAGCCCAATGCGGGGCTCGATCCCAGGACCCTGAGATCATGACCTGAGCTGAAAGCAGAGGCCTTACTTAACCCACTGAGCCACCCAGGCGCCCCTCTTGAATTCTTTAAACCAGACTTCCAGAAGTTCTTTATTCATAGGGAAGCCCACACCTTTCCCTCCCCTCTCCCATTCATCTTCCTCCTAAAGCTAGGTGTATGCAAGATTACTTGTCCTCTCATCTGTAATTTCTGAAGACTTGGTTCTTGTTAGTCGGGAGGCTTCCTTCCTCCAGGAGCCACTGTCAGAGGCTCTGGGCATGGGCAGTGCTCTTGGAACAAGTTCTCACTCTTGGCCACAAGATGGCAGCCTTCTCCCAATCAACTGTCGCTGCTCGTTAAACTGGAGACCAGCCTAAAGGAGAAACAAAACTGTGGGGTTTTGGGTTTTCCTTTATTTTTTTTTTAAATGTAGATTTACTATATTGTCTCCTAAAGTGAGCTATTAGATTGTAGGGCCCAGCAAAGCTCAGGAAGTGGTATACTTTGAGAAGTAGATCGCCGATTACAAAGTGATAGCTTTTCAGATGCCTAAATGTAAGGATTCCAGCCACTCAACAAAAGTCTTTAATAAGCCTGGCTGGTTTTCTCAAAGCAGACCTATTTTACCGTATTGCACTCAAGGCTCTGCACAACAGTCCGATCATAATCCGGCTGTTGGGCTTATTACCATGAAATGCTAATAATAATCTTTTCAATACAACCTGTCCCAAATAAGACAAACTGTTTACCAGTTGAAGAGATACAGTCAAGTGAGCAGTTAAACATTTTTTCACCATCCTACAACTTTTAATTATCTGGACAACAAAGCTATATTGGGGACTTGAGTGTAGTAACCTTACTTTCGGATATGAGAGAATAATATTTTCTTTTTCTTTTTTTTAAGATTTATTTGACAGAGATCACAAGTAGGCAGAGAGGCAGGCAGAGAGAGAGGAGGAAGCGGGCTCCCCGCTGAGCAGAGAGCCCCATGCAGGGCTCCATCCCAGGACCCTGGGATCATGACCTGAGCCAAAGGCAGAGGCTTTAACCCACTGGGCCACCCAGGCGCCCCGAGAGAAGAATATTTTCAATTATATCTGAAGATCGCCAGCATTTCACCGTATGGGAAAAAATGCTGTTCTGCAGTATACCACCTTACATTTATATAGTGTTTAAAAATTGTAAAAGCACTTTCTCGTAAATTACTGTCTTCCTGGGGGTTCTTCTACATGGGGAGCATTGCTTAGTTTGGAAGTTTGACTCCTGATCTTAGCCTCTGTTCTCCCTGTAGATGCTTTTGGTTTACTGAGCTATTGTTGTCCCAAATTATTAAATTTGAAATTGGGGTTGGGGGGGTAGGCTGTGGATGAAGTGTTAAGTTCAGCTTTTCAAGGTTGAAATTGAAAGGGATCTTAATGGTCACTAGCTCTTTTATTTTTCAGATAATGCAGTTGAAAGATTGAGATTAATTTCAGTGCACAAGGGCACATTTTGTTAAGCTTTGGACACAATTTAGGTCAATTAAATTTTATTCATCTAGCGTGTATCAGACACCATATACTATAGTTGATAGTCCGTGGTCTGTTTTCAAGTCACACTGTGCTATTTTTTTTTTTTTTTAAGACAGTGTGTGAGAGTGGAAGGGGGTGAGGGACAGAGGGAGAAAGAGAATCTCAAGCAGGCTCCAACACCCAGCTCAGAGCCTGATGTAGGGCTCGATCTCACAACCCTGAAATCATGACCTGAGCCAAAACCAAGAGCCGGACACCCAACTGACTGAGCCACCCAGGGGCCCTTCACTCTGGGCTCTTTTTGATTACAGATGGTAATATGAAGGTCCTTACAGTTGAGAAATGTTATCTGATAGTAAAAAAAAAAAAAAAAAGGTGTAATTCTTAAAGCTTTTTAGTCAAGTAATATAAATAGCAAATCTCTCTCTTGAGATTAAAATGTAATAGCACTACTTTTTCTGAAATTCATGTTAGAAAGAAGAAAGTTAATCAAGGGGTTCATATAGCTTGCTTTTGTATCTGATTATTTTACGGCCTGCCATACGCTATTTTAAAGACTTTGTGCAATCTTGCAGAAAATTCCAGGACTGGGTAATGTATCAGGAAATATTTATGTAGCATTGGTAGTATGTGCAGCATTTCATAAAAAAGGTAGTCCCATAGAGGACTTGTGAGTTGTTGAAAAGGATGTGGATTTGGCCCTTTCACAGAGCTTGGGGAGGAAGGTGATCTCAGGGGCAGTCGTGTATCTGCAACTTAAATCAGTTTTGTTAACCAGGGAGGAACTTGTTATTTTAATTTTGGAAAATATTTTCTTCACATTGATGGAAATTTCCTTAACCTTAGATTTTATTTTCTCAGAGTCTCTGTTACAAATTAAGAGGAAGGGGAAAAAAATCAAGGAATTGGTTTGATATTACATGTTTCAAGAAGAATTCTTGTTTTTAATTTAAATAAAATTGATTTCATAAATTCTGATTAAGAAAAAGGACAAAGAGCAGCTTTTGATAGGTGCTTGCTGGTGACTTTTTATCTTTGGCAGAATCCGGATAGAGGAACCAAGGCGGGGGGGGGGGGGGGGGAGAAAAAAACCCTTTTACTCTAACACTGAGTTATTTTTATTATAGAATTTATGCACTTCGTGTGTTATATGCTCTTTAAAAATTATGGAATCTTGTGATACCAGAATTAATGTTTAATTGTCCATATATACCTTTCATCTTACAAAAGGAGTATAATTATACATAATGAGGCAAATTTCAAATACGAAATTAGAGCACAACTTCATAGTAATCCACATTCCAGCAATGGAAACGATCTGCTCAGTTTTATAATCAACAAATGGATCTGTTTAGAGTTTTTTTTTTTTTTTTTAAAGATTTTATTTATTTATTTGACAGAAAGAGATCACAAGTAGGCAGAGAGGCAGGCAGAGAGAGAGGAAGAAGCAGGCTCCTCAGTGAGCAGAGAGCCCGATGCGGGGCTCGATCCCAGAACCCTGGGATCATGACTTGAGCTGAAGGCAGAGGCTTTAACCCACTGAGCCACTCAGGCGCCCCCTGTTGAGAGTTTTGAGTACCCTGCTCTAAGTCTATCTGCTGTGGGCAGTTTTAGACCCCTTTACCTTGGTCGATGTTTTGGACTGACCTTTTGATTTACAGTTCATTCAGGAAGATGACCTGTTTCATTGGTGGAGGGGGGGCAGGAAGTAACTTCCAATGAATAAGATCAAGAAAAGAAGTAATGTAGGATTTCGGAGTGGGAGAGCTCCGTTGGAGAAGGGGTAGCAGAGAAGGCTGTAGGAAGGGGAGGTGACTTGCTTGGGCCATTGGGAAAGGGTTGCTTTGTTTCAAACCTTGGCTCTGCCTCTTTGAGCTTGTGCAGGTGGTTGAACCTATCTGTTGAATAGGGATGATGACCATGCCTTATTCTTAGGGTTGGGGTAAGGACTAGCAGGGAGGGGAGTGCATGCTGTCACTTACCAACTCTGAAGGAAAACTTTGGGGTCAGGACTGTCTATACCAGCTGCAGGGGCATAGTGGCATTGAGATGTGGATAGATCACATCCAAGTTGAACACTTGGGTCTTGAGTGGGAGGTCCTGCCTGAAGCTCTGTGGACGTAATGGCATGGGGCTCTTAAATTTCAGAGAACGTGACCTTGGGCAGCAAAGATAGCCCCTGATGGATTTGAGCAGGTGAATAACACAGATGAAGCCATTTTCTCAAAAGAGCAACATCCCTCCTCTCTGCTCCCTTGCCTCTTCCTGTTAAAATAAATATCCAATATCTCAAAGTCTTTTGTTGGGTTAAAACTCCTGAATGGATTTGTAGTTTGCCCATAGTTCCTTTCAGGTATCTTTGTTGCATTCTTGTCATTTTTCTTAACAAGGCACTGCTGGTTTACTATGAGTGGCTGCCGACTGCAGGAGTGATCACAGGTCCTAAGCTGGACCACCTGGGTTCAAATCCCAGCCTTTGCATGCACCAGCAGTGTCACGTGGGACCATTTCACAGCAATGTCTTTTCCTCTGCAGTCTCCTCTGTAAAATGCAGATCCTAGAGCCTCTCATAGGGTGGTTGTGAGGACTGAGTCAGTACTAAATACACAAATAGACCCATGCCTGGCAAAGCAGTAAGGCACAGATAAGTGTTACTAAATCAGTATCAAGATGGTGGTCTGTGGTCTGGGTAATGGGTCCTGGGAGGAGTGAACAAGCTCTCTGTGGGAGCAGGGACTCTAGGGAGGGGTATTCATTCTGTTTATTACCTGGCAGGCCGTGAAAAATGCTCTGCAGAGAATTCAGACAGGGTGATGTGCTTAATACACGTGCTTGGGGAATTTGATTAAATTTGAAGGCTAGAGATGGTCCCATACAGGTTTAATCTGTTCTGCACACAAGTGGGAAGGCCCTCTGCCTTCTCAGGGATGCCTGTGTTTCAGTCAAGCAACGATTAGACTTCTCAAGTTCACACCTTCAGTTTAAGTAGTTTCTAATTCAGTTTAGAGCTTCCAAGTCTGAAAAATCGTGACTTTGGGATTAAAGACCTGCTCACTGCCTAGCATATACTACCATTCCATTTTATCATCTTCCTTGCTGGCTCCTTCAAAGTAACTTCGAGGGGCACCTGGATGGCTCAGTTGGTTGTGCATCTGCCTTCAGCTCAGGTCATGATCCTTGGGTCTTGGGATCCAGTGCCATATGGGGCTCTTTGCTCAGCGGGGAGCTTCTTCTCCCTCTGCCTGCTGCTCCCCCAGCTTGTGTTCTCTCTGACAAATAAAAATTTTTTTAAATAAAGATTTTATTGATTTATTTGACAGAGAGAAAGAGATCACAAGTAGAGAGGCAGGCAGAGAGAGAGGAGGAAGCAGGCTTCCCACTGAGCAGAGAGCTTGATGCGGGGCTCGATCCCAGGACCCTGAGATCATGACCTGAGCTGAAGGCAGAGGCTTAACCCACTGAGCCACCCAGGCACCCAGACAAATAAAATCTTAAAAAATAAAAAACAAAAATCTAAACAAAGTAACTTTGAACCATCTGGTCCTTCCCTCTTAAAGGTTGTCAAGTTAGCCACTGCCCAAATAGATCCATGTATTTGGGATATCCAGAATATCCCAAAGTCCCTCATTCTAATGTTAACACATTGAGTTTGTAATATAAGGAAAAAGTTAAATTTCTGCCTGTGCCAGTCGGTTAATTTTAGAAACACTGTCCTGTACTTGATTATTTTTAAAAAGTCAAGACGTTTCCTTTTCAGTATCCATTTTTCTTTCTTTCAAGTAGGATGCGTTTCAGCTCTGTTCTTCAAATACAGAAAATCTGTAGAATGTCTGAATAAGATCTCAGAATGAAAGGCAGAAGATTAATTGACCAGCTTGTTCTTCTATCCTGCTTCAAATGAGTAATGTCTGGGAAAGAACATGGGACAATGAGTTAGAATGTTTGAAATCTAGTCCTGGTTTTGATTATTAGGTTTGTGATTTCATTCAGGTTCTCTATTTTTTAAATTTATTTTTTAAAGATTTTTATCCATTTACTTGACAGAGAGAGAGAGCACAAGCAGGGGGAGCAGCAGAGGGAGAGGGAGAAGCAGGCTCTCCACTGAGCAGAGTCCCACATGGGTCTTGATCCCAGAACGCTGGGATCATGACCTGAGCTGAAGGCAGACACTTAACTGACTGAGCCACCCAGGCATCTCTTATTCAGGTTCTTTAATGTCTCTGGGCTTTTCAAAATTAGTGATCCTCACTTGTCTTTTTTTTGAATAGCTATCATGACTGGTGTAAGGTGGTATCTTGTGGTTTTATTGATGTTTCCCTGATGATTAGTGACATTGAGCATTTTTTTCCCATGTACCTGTTGTCTATTTAAGTTCTTAGCTCATTTTAAACCAGAAATTTTTGGGGGTGCCTGGTTGGCTCAGTGGGTTAAAGCCTCTGCCTTCAGCTCAGGTCATGATCTCGGGGTCCTGGGATCAAGCCCCATATCAGGCTCTCTGCTCAGGAGGGAGCCTGCTTCCTCTCTCTCTCTGCCTGCCTCTCTGCCTACTTGTGATCTCTCTCTCTCTCTCTGTCAAATAAATAAATAAATAAATCTTTAAAGAAAAATAAACTAGAATTTTTTGCGTTATAGGAATTAGTTATATTTTAGAGATTAACACCTTATCATATACCTGGCTTGCAAATATTTTCTACGATTCTGTAGATTGCTTTGGGAATTGGGAATGCAAAATGGTGCAGCCACTATGGAAAACCACATGGGGATTCCTCAAAAAATTGAAAATAGTGCTACCATATGATCAAGCCACTCTAGCTCTGGGTATTTATCTAAAAGAATTGGTACCAGGACCCTAAAGAGCTAGTACCACTCCCTTGGTCCATTGCAGCACTACTCGCCATTGCCTAGATTAGGAAGAAAATGAAATGTCCATTGATGGATGAATAGATAATGGATCTATGTACAATGGAAAATTATTCAGTTTTTATTTTTATGTATTTTAAATATTTTATTTATTTGATAGCAAGAGAGGGAACATAAGCAGGGTGAGCAGGAGTCGGAGAGGGAGAAGCAGGCTCCCTGCCAAGTAGGGAGTCAATGAGGGGCTCAATTCCAGGATTCTGGGATCATGACTGGAGCTGAAAACAGATGCCTAATGACTGAGCCACCCAGGTGCCCCTATTCAGTTTTTCAAAAAAAAAGGAAATTCTGCAGTATGTGACCACATGGATGAGCTGTAAGGACTTTATTCCAAGGAAAATAAGCCAGTCACAGAAAGACAGATATGCATGATTCTACTTACCTGAGCTATTCAAGAAAAACTTACACAATCAATGAGTAGAAGGTGGCTGTCAGGGACTGAGGGGAGGGGCTAAATGGGGAGTGACTAATGAATGGGCTAAGTTTTAGTTTCACAAGATAAGTTCTCAGGCTCTGCCATACAGCATTGTACCTCTCATCCATACTGTGTTTTACGTTGAATTTGCAGAGGGTTGATTTCCTTGTGTTACCACAACACCTAGGGAATGGAGTCAATGGTACTGTAATGTTGTGTGGTGACAAATGGTAGTTCTACTTGTGAGGAGAACAGCAGAATGTATAGACTTGTTGAGTCACTGTGGTGGACCTGACATTAATGTAATGTTGTATGCCCATTATAATTTTAAATAAATCCCACAGGCTCTAAATTTTGAAATAGGACGCTATTTTTGGGACCTACATTACAGGGTCATTAAGCATCTGCCTTCGGCTCAGATCATGATCCTGGGGTCCTGGGACTGACACCCTCGTTGGGCTCCCTGCTCAGCGGGGAGCCTGCTTCTCCCTCTCCCTCTGCTCTTTCTCCTGTTCATGCCTTCCCCCCAATAAATGAAGTAATTAAAAGACCTACATTACAGGGAGAAATAGGAGAATGCTTGTTGGCTAAGGTCCAGGCACAATCCTGTCAGCTTCCGAATGCACTACTTTACATGCAGGCTTTCTTATGTACCCCGGTATTCCTAAGTCTCACCTTTACACAACATTTCAGGAATTGCTTTGTGGTCCATGGGGGACAGAGGCCCAGCACTGGTGAAAACCACAAGAGAGAAAATGGATACCTCAAAGTTGCAAACAAGTCAAATCCACATTAGAAAACAAGGGGGAGTTAAGGTATTCCAAAGAAGGGAAGGGAGGAGGATGTGAAGAGATATAAAGTAATCTTAATATGGTGGGTCAGAGAAATGAAATATTAAGGATCAAAAAAAGTTCTTACTACAATCAAATTAAAATAAAAATTATTCCTCAGACAATGAGATAGCCCCTGTTCTCTGTAATGGTGTTTTCTGAGCTCCATCAGTTCTCCTCTCTGGATCTTGGAGGGTTCTGAAGAAATCTTCTAGAGCCTCTGCTGGTGAGCCTAGAGAAGTGAGGGAAAGTGGAGATAGTCACAGTGAGGAGGGACAGATGTTTTCTTGACTTTTCTGAAAAATTACTGAGTGGCTGGTTAGAATGAGTGTCTTTCTCAGGCCTCATGGATTCTTGAGGACATGGCTGATCCAGTTTCCTCTGGGCACATTGAATTCCTCTGCACGTCCGCTGTGTGTGGCTGCCCTGGCTCGCACTTTATGCTGCTATTTCAGATAACCGAAGAGACGAGTGTACTATTTCCAAATTTTGAGAGGAACAGGGAGCCTATGAGGTGGTCCCTCTGACATCTAGGATCCTTTCCCTTGGTCCAGTCAGCTGAGCTCTGGGGTGGCTGAAGATGGGGTTATTCTGAATAATAGGGGTAGGGGTAGAAAAAAATGATTAGAAAAAGAAAGACTTGGTCACTTGAGGATTCTTGCCAAGATATTCTTGAAGATAAAGTTCTTGTGAGATGGATTGGATGGTAGTATAATTAGGAGCTACGGATCTCCTTGAACAAGCTTGCCCATAGACCCATCAGTTGATAGGCTTTTTGCCTACATGGAACAACACCACTAGCACCATGCCACCATTAACTTTGTCTTATTTAACATTTTTATCAACATTTGGATGAAGACCTAGGAATTTTCCTTATCAAATATACTCAAACTAGAAAGTGGGAAGAATATAGCAAGTGTGATAGGTGACAGGATCAAGATTCAAAATTATCTTGACAGGCTGGAATTCTGGGCCCCAAACCAAGCTGAAATTTAACAAGAGTAAACATGAGGTTCTACGTTTGGGATGAAAAATCAATTATACATCTCCCTAATGGGAGAGGTTTATCTTGGCCACAGCTCATGTAAAGGTCTTTGGGTTTTACTTAACCGCAAACTTTTTTTGTGATCTGTTGCTGTGATGGGCCTGCTAAGAAGCATTAACTTGATTTCAGGCTGAATGGAAGTAAGGTGTCCAGGTCAGATGAAGTAATTACTTCATTGGACTTCGGCTTGGTCACACCACAACTGAAGGATGCTTTTCCATTTGGACACTCCATGTTGGTTTTTTTTTTTTTTTTTAAGATGTTAGAGTGTGCAAGCTGGAGGAAAGGGAGAGGTGACACTCTCAGACTCCCTGCTGAGTGCAGAGTCAGATGTGGGGTTCATCTCACACCCCCAAGATCATGACCTGAGCCCAAATCAAGAGTTGGATGCTTAACCAACCGAGCCACCCAGGTGCCCTGGACACTTCATTTTTTAAAGGATAACAAGTGACCAGGAGGGCCAGGATAGGGGGAATGCATTCTGGAAGTGAGAAAACTTGAACCTGACAAGAGCAGAGGCTGGATAGACTGTCAACTAGTAATTGAAAGGCTAAGTTCTGCAGAGGAGGACCTGTACTTGTTCTGGGTCATCGAAAGGATATAACTAACACCACAGAGTGGTCACTTCATGAAAACTGCCGTGGGGTCCATACAAATTGAACATTTTGTAGCAGGACTGTAGAGACTTGAAGTGGACTGCTTTAGGTCCTTGAGCCGAGCATTTGCCTGTTGGGATGCTGTGGAAAGAATTCCTGCGTTGGACAGGAGGTTTGACAAAATGATCTCCAGGGTCCCTTTCAACACGGAAAACCCAGATTTCTGGAAAGGGAGAAGGACATTTATTTTAATATGATGATTGAACTTGAAAGACTATTGCAGAGCAAAGAACTATGGGTGTGTGTGATATGAAGGATAAGCTGAGATCCATATGTGCCTGGAAAACCCAGGAAGCAAAGAGGGTTCTTAGGCGTTCATACGTAATGCATTAAGCACGTGTGCATGCTCCAGCCTCCTGTCCCCATCTATTGCTCCTATTGAACCTGTCTTTTCACCTGGCTCCCCTGCTTTTCTGAGAATCCTTTACTTTTTTTTTTTATATTTATTTTTAAAAGGATTTTATTTGACAGAGTATAAGCAGGAGGAGACGCAGGCAAAGGGAGAGGGAGAAGCCGGCTTCCTGCTGGGCAGGGAGCCTGATGTGGGGCCCGATCCCAGGACCCTGAGATCATGACCTGAGCCAAAGGTGGGCACTTAACCAACTGAGCCACCCGGGCATCCTTCTGAGAGTCCTTTAACAGCCTTTGGGTGATGTCTAAGAATGCTTCATCTATTGCTTCCATGACTTTCCCTGCTAATGTCTATGTGTAACAGTTCACATTTAGGAGGCTTTTGTGGGCTATCCTGGGACACCAGCCCCCCTGTGAGAGCAATGCTTTTCTGGGAAATGGATTTCAAGCTTCAAGCAACCAGTGTGTGGACTTTTGAAACGTGTTCCACTCTAATATGGGGATGACCCAGGATTCGCTCTCTTTACAACATTGTACTTCACACTACCTTGGAGCCTTTCTAAATGGGGCTCTGGGCTCGGAAGCCCTCCTCGCTCCTTGGTGCCAACGTGGCAGTTCCTGAAATTCTGACACTTCCGTGAATCAAGACTTCCTATTGCTCTTGCACTGCTCTATCTAGAAATGATTTTTTTTTTAAAGATTTTATGTATTTGACAGCACAAGCAGGTGGGAGAGAGAGGGAGAGGGAGAAGCAGGCTCCCCACTAATCAGGGACCCCAATGTGGGGCTCAATCCCAGGACCCTGGGATCATGACCTGAGCTGAAGGCAGATGCTTAACCAACTGAGCCACCCAGGCACCCCTTCCCAGAAACATTTTTTATTATCATATTGCTGGAGGTCAAATTTTCATATTGTTATATTGCCATATATCCCTCATTTGAGAATCACTGGGCTAGAGGCTTTCTCAAACCATGGATTATAATTTGATAGCCTTGCAATAATGGCTTTATCATGAGAATGGATCTGACACTTTTGTCTTCGGAGAGAGGCCATGCTTTCCCCGTGACTGTCCTATGCTTCCACTTAATGCAAAGGTCTGAAATTCCAGTATGCTTAAGAATCCCCTGGAGAGCTACTGCAAGGGTGAAAATTCCTGGACCCTGCCCCTGAATAGTTGGACTCCATGGGTCTGAGGTCCACAAATCTGCAACTGTTAACAATGAACCCTGGTGATGCTGAAGCAGGCAGCCAATGGACCACACTTTGAAAAACCGGAAGCTATTTCATCGAGTATGGACCCATGAAACTAAAGGTGTGTGTTCCTTCAAGGAGAAGCGGTGCAATTTTAGGGCTTTCAAATCTTTCCAGTTGTGGATGGAAAAGAAACAATGTAAAGATGCAGTCTGTTTTGCAGGCAAATTTTTTTTTTTGGCCAGGGTTGTTCAGAACCAGCCCTGACAATGGACTGGCAGAACTCCCCACCATCCACAGCCATCAGCGAGAAGTAACTTCTGTTTTGAGCTCCGACTTGCCTCTCAGTCCTCCTTTGGGAAGGACCTTTCACTTCACCCCTGTCCCCACCATAAGTATGAGTCAAACCTCTCAGGGACGTTTTAGTGCTTCTCAGGTCTATTTTGTGGTCTAGTTCATGGACTCGCTGACCTCCACAGGTGCAGAGAACACGGTCCCTCAGCATCGCTGGCTCTGTTTCCCCTGCAGAGCCTCCACAGTTCTAAGTGTGTGGGGGGCAGAGGAGGCATCTGGCAACACCTGGGGCCAAGCTGTGGCCCTCCTGGGTTTTTCCACCCCTCTCTCAGGAAGGCTGAAAGCTGATCGAGAAAGTCCTGTCCACGGACAAAACATCTTGGAGTTTTGGACGATGTTCCAGGGGCTTGCTTGAGCTACTAAGTCCTGTTCTCATTTCTGCTCTAGCAGGGACTAGGCACTGTGCTATTTGTGATGGGAATCATTCTAAACAGTGGATCATGTGGCTTTAGTTGAAAGCCTTCGGTAGTCATCTACGGGTCAAAGAGCAAACTACACTTACCCCACCCTACCTTTCCTGCTATTTCTTACCATGCACCCTAGATGTCAGGCTCCCCAAACTGGGCTGACACCGTGTATGCTAACTCTCTGTAGTATGGTAAGTATTCGAAGTGCCCTGGATTCCAGACCCACCAGAAGATTCTATACATAAATGTGCAGTACCCCATTTACAAACTGCGTGCCTGCCAACTGTTTTTTCTGAAAGATGGAAATGCTTGCTCACATTCTGAGAACTCTCCTGATTTTATTTTTTTTTAAAGATTTTATTTGAGAGAGAGACAGTGAGAGAGTATGAGAGGGGAGAAGGTCAGGGGGAAAAGCAGACTCCCAGTGGAGCTGGGAGCCTATGCAGGACTCAATCCTGGGACTCTAGGATCATGACCTGCGCTGAAGGCAGTTGCTCAAACAACTGAGCCATCCAGGTGTCCCATCTCTCCTAATTTTAAAAAACCTGGACTTTAGGGGCACCTGGGTGGCTCAGTGGGTTAAAGCCTCTGCCTTCCGCTCAGGTCATGATCCCAGAGTCCTGGGATAGAGCTCCGTATCAGGCTCTCTGCTCAGCAGGGAGCCTGCTTCCCCCTCTCTTTCTACCTGCCTCTCTGCCTATTTGTGATCTCTGTTTGTCAAATAAATAAATAAATAAAATCTTTAAAGAAAATAAATAAAAAACCTGGTCTTTATTTCTCTTGGAAAACAAAGATGGGTCCCTCCCATGCCCATAATCCTGAATGGTATGTTCTGTCCCTAGTGACCCTGGAGAAAAGTAAGGGGAAACACAGAGCAACTTTACCTTCCTGGTTCCCACCAGAGGGCAATATAACCTCTCAAAAAAAAAAAAAAAAGGGGGTGGGGGGAATGGAACTGAAATCGCAAAAGCTGCTAGCTTGACTTTGTTGCCCAAGCAGCGAAGCCCTTCTTGGGGAGCCCACCTGCGTGTTGCACGCTGAAGGGGCGTGGAGCTCGCCGTTAGCTGCCATTAACGCGCCCTTGCACACACGCCTTTCCTTTGGCCTGGCTGCTCTCCAGCATCTGAAAGCCAGTTCAGTTCATCTGAAAGCCAGCTGGAGGGAAATGTGTGCAAGCGAAGCTTCTGGAGGTCGAGGAAAGGAGGAGGCCCGAGGCAGTTGCCGGGGCGATGCTCATACGTGGAGTCGGCCTCACAACCTGACCATCCTTGGTGGTGCCTCCTGTCCGCACAGGATCGTGGTTTTGGTCGGCACCCTGGGGTGTGCCATCACACTCGCCAGGCCGCTGGAGACTGGTGTGTTAGCCCAGATGCCTGTTTATTCCTTGAGACTGTGACCTATCTGTGGAGGGGGCCAAGGAACTTATTCTGATGGCAGGGGTGTGCTTTCCTTTGAGGAAAACCAACAGTGGAAGCCAACACAGAATCCCCCGTTGCTCGTGTGAGGTCGAAGCAGGGGGAGTGTTAGGATTTGCACATTTGGAGCCCCTGCGGTGATGGTGTGGCGGCTCCTGACACGTGGAATTCTTTGTTCAGATCTTGTGGACGTGGCCACTATTTTGGTTTTAAAAGTTTAGGCCCAAGTATTTGGGAAAGGCGAGGGGTAAGGTGCCTTAGCACTCCGACTTCTCCCACCCAAGGAGCCCTCAGACATTTAAGAAAACACCCCTGGCTCTTGACCCGCATGTGGGAACCTAGTACGGATGAGTGAAAACAAAGTTGCCAAATGTCACTTTCTCTGCTGGGTTTCTGCTCTTTGCTGGCCTTGGGTTAAGACAACAGAGGGACTCATCCTTGCCTTCCTTTTCACCCTCATTTTTTCTTTATCCCTACGTCATGTGAAGATTTGGAATGGTTCAGTAGGCATGTGGAAATATGGAAAATGAGCAAGAGAAAAAAATAGAAATGGTATAATTGGGTCTTGGGGATTTTGGAAAATTGGCTTCAGTTGTTAAACGCGTAAAATTTTTGTTCACTATCAGTTTGGGTTGACCTACCTACCATATTCCATTATGGAAAGCTCACAAAGAAATACATATTACAGATGATCCTTGAACAGGGGTCCACTGGCACAGATTATTTTGGTAAATACAGTACATTACTATGAATGTGTTTTCTCTGATTTTAACATTTTCTTTCCTCTAGCTGACTTTATTGTAAGACTACAGTATACAATAATGTAACATACAAAATGTGTTTGTTGACTTATCCGTAAGGCTTCTGGTCAACAGTGGGTTATTGAGTTTCTGGGGAGTCAAAGTTCCACATGGGTTTTTTTTTTTAAGATTTTATTTATTTATTTGATAGAGATCACAAGTAGGCAGAGAGGCAGAGAGAGAGAGGAGGAAGCAGGCTGTCCGCAGAGCAGAGAGCCCGATGCAGGGCTCGATCCCACAACCCTGGGATCATGACCTGAGCTGAAGGCAGCGGCTTTAACCCACTGAGCCACCCAGGTGCCCCCCATGTGGGTTTTTGACGGCATAAGGGTTGAACAAGACAACCCTTGCCTTGTTCAAGAGTCACTGTATATTTAAACAAAAACAGTCCTATTTTAGATAGGATTTAGGTCGCACTAGGTTGTTCACAGTAAGAGATACTGACTCAGCCTTAGGTCTTAAAATCTGTCTTAATTCTGGGCACACAAGAAATTTAAGGCTTGTTAGGCAAAATCTTTGGTAACTTTTTTTTCTTTTCTTTTTTTTTTTTTTTTAACGTATTCCATGCAGTCAAGAGGGCATCTCCATGAACTCCAAGGTGTGTCTCCTGTTGTACTTTGTTGAGAACATCACCCATGGCCCTGGGGTTCCTAGCACAGAAGGGAAGGAAGTGACCCTGGGGTTGTACCGGTTTCTGCCTCTCCTACCAGAGAGGGTGGCAAGGGACTCAAATGCCTCATTAAGTAGTTTTATAGGGTTTGGAGAAATAGGATAGTTAAAAAGAAGTTATTTGGTAGTGCTGTCTCGTCAGCATGTATTTCAATGGCTTTTTAATGCTCTGAACGTCACTTAGATTTCCTGGTGTTATTGTAAATGGAAGACTTAATCCCTACTTTTAAAGAGTTTAAAATCCATGCAATTGGAATATGGACTAAGACAATTAGAAAGCAATGCAGGACACCATAATGTAGTGACTAGGTTAGAGATTCTGGGGTTAGACCTGATTTTTTTTTTTTTTTAACCTTTTGTGTCTTAGTTCCTTCATGTTAAAGTGAGGATAGCATAAAGATTGTATGAGATAAATACTTAGGTAAAGTATTTAGCCTAGAGCCTTAGTATGTGGTTGAAAGTTCAGTATCTGGTAGATAATCATAAACTTAAGTTTCCTTTATGCAGTTTTATTGAGAAAGGATTTCCCATTTCACTGCTCAGGTAAATCACTTGGAAAGAAAATTTCCTACAATGCTACTATATACCATCTTGATTTCTTTAAGAAACTATTTTTTTCTGCTAACAGAAATGAGGACCTGTCTTAAGTGTTTTTTTTTTTTTAAAGTTTTTATTTATTTACTTGACAGACAGAGATCACAAGTATGAGAGATGCAGGCATAGAGAGAGAGGAGGAAGCAGGCTCCCCGCCGAGCAGAGAGCCCGATGCGGGGCTTGATCCCAGGACTCTGGGATCATGACCCGAGCTGAAGGCAGAGGCTTTAACCCACTGAGCCACCCAGGTGCCCGTGTTTGTTTGTTTGTTTGTTTGTTTTAAGATGTATTTATTTTAGAGAAAGAGAGAGCATGAGCGAGCAATGGGGAGGAGCAGAGGGAGAGGGAGAGAGAGGCTTATGCAAGTTCTGTGCTCAGCTGGAGCCCTGTTGTGGGGCTCCATCTCACAACCCTGAGATCTGGACCTGAGCTGAAACCAGGAGTAGAGTGCTTACCCCATTGCACCACCCAGTGGCCCCTGAAATGTTCTCACAGTCAGTGTGCTGCCTGGAATTGCCTTTTTTTTTTGACCCCTGTATTTATCAGCTGCTCTATTCTGGAGAGTGACTTAACCAGATACACATAAAGGAGTAAAGAAAAAGGTCTGCACTTATGGGGTAATAGCAGAAGAGTGACAACTTCAGTGTTTTGGGTGCTCAGAATCCATTTGCTCCCATCTTCCTGGCCACGTTCTCGAAGATTGGGGTATCCAGGAGTTTTAGTGA
The DNA here is from genome assembly GCA_003697995.1 of Taxidea taxus jeffersonii. Taxonomy (NCBI): domain Eukaryota; kingdom Metazoa; phylum Chordata; class Mammalia; order Carnivora; family Mustelidae; genus Taxidea; species Taxidea taxus. The sequence continues at coordinate 4,143 of RCUC01101385.1, read as the reverse complement.
AACCTGGCTAAATGCTGTGTTTGTTTAGTAGGCCAGAGGTGTGGAAAAAGACCAATCCAAAATAAAATAGCGAGTAGTACCTGGATGATCTTTATTTCCCATCAGAAGAGACTTGATGGAAAGACTGACTCATAGGAAGGCGGGAAATGTGGGTTCCAGCCCTGATAGTGTCCAGGCTGCCTCTCTGCAGAGCAAGGTGCTAGGCTGCCTGAGGACGTCTTCAGAGTCACTGAAGCCCTTAGGCTACCCCCCACCCCCAAGAGTAAGGTGCATAACGAATGCCCATGAATTTCAACCTCACCTAAGATTTTTTTTTTTTTTAGATTTTTATTTATTTGACAGATCACAAGTAGGCAGAAAGGCAGGCAAAGAGAGAGAGAGAGAGAGAGAGAGGGGAAGCAGGCTCCCTGCTGAGAAGAGAGCCCCATGTGGGACTCGATCCCAGAACCCTGGGATCATGACCTGAGCCGAAGGCAGAGGCTTTAACCCACTGAGCCACCCAGGCATCCCTAAGATTTTTTTTTTTAATGGTGAATAATGTTTGTTTATTTAAAACAAAAGCAAAAGCTTTAATGGACTGGGCCTCTTCAGAGAGAGTATTCTTTTTTGAGGTGATGGAAATTGCATGAGTAAAGGAAAATCTGACTGGCTTCGGTAATGAAAGAGTGTAAGCCAGTCGGGATTTCTCACAGCTGTTTTAGTAGGCAGAGAGCTTCCACTTGGGGAATAACACCACAAGAAATCTCCATTTTCCCTCATGTTTGTTCCATTTCATTCTGTGTACTCCTCTCCTTGCAGATTTAAATACCAAATTGCGTATCTTACTTCACAGTTTCCACCTGGGGTCTCAGGAGTTCGCACAGAGCCAAAAAAGCATCTGCAGTACCCCCCCACCCCCCCACTGCTTGCCACATTTTATAACTGGGGGCTGCTTTTTTAAGCTGTTTATGTCATCACTGCTGTATCTCTGGGTTTTCCTAGTTGAGTTTTTAGTTTCAGCCGAAGCTGTAATCTCAGAAGTGGCCTGTCTCCCTGTACAGAAAAACCAACAGCATCTTGGAGAGTTTTCCGCTGGGACGGTTTGGGGTGACTGAATTCTGAAAATCCTTTTTGGACCTTACCCCTCTCTGCTTGTTTTTTTTTTTTTTTTTTTTTTTTTTTTTTTTTATTTAAAAACTTTTATTTCACTTAAAAAAAAATTCTTTAAGGATGATTGTTTTTTGCCCATAGATATGGAAAAAACCATCTTGTCAGCATCAGACTTTTATTCTCAGGGAAATTTTAGAGGCGGTAGAAAGTCCATTCTGTCTGTCAGTGCTGCCGTGCCACTGATTAAAATGAGGCATTGCCATTTATTTGAAGGCGGAATATGGATTTTTGTTTGGAAATAACAGTTGGCTGCATGCATGAGTGAATTTGGCCACTTCGATTAAATTGATCCACCAATTAGCTGGGTGATGAATTGCTTCCAGTTTGGGTATTAATAAATTTTGCGGACCGTGGCCGGCATTGTCTTAGCTGAGTTGCTAAGTTGCATGAATGCTCACAAGGGCTCCCGGAAGAACGTGCCTGTCCTTGAAGAAGTCCCCAACAGTGGCTGGAGCAAACCACTCCCCTTTTTATCCCCACCATGTGTGGAAAGTTTTTTTTTCCCTCTTTTTTCCCCTCCCAGCTTTATTGAAGTATAATTGAGAAAATTGTAGAATATTTAAAGTGTACCTCATGATGGTTTGGTACACATTGTGAATGGATTTCTCCCCTTAGTTAACCTCTATCACCTCACGTGTGTGTGTGTGTGTGTGTGTGTGGCATTTCAGTTCTACTTGGAGCAAATTTCAGTTCTACAATACAGTATTATCAACTATTAGTCACCATGTTCTACATTAGATCCCAGACCTTCTTCCCGTAGCTGAAAGTTTGTGTCCTTTTACCAACCTGTCCCTATTTTTCCCACCGCCAGTCCCTGGAAACCACTTTTCTAATCTGTTTTCTGAGTTACACTTGTTTGTTTGTTTCACATATAAGTGATACTGCAGAGTATTTGGCTTATTTCACTAAGCATAATGCCTTCAAGCTTCATCCGTATTATTGAGAATCGTGTGTTTTCCTCCTTTCCGGCGGCTGAATAATATTTCATTGTGTGTGTGTGTACATATACGTACATATATATATATATCTTGTATTTTCTTTATCGATTCATCTGTCAATGGGCACCTAGGCAATTTTTATATCTTGGCTATTATGAATAATGCTGTAGTGAACGTGGGAGTTTAGATATATCTCTTTAAGATTCCGTTTTCATTTCCTTTGGGTATGTACCTTGAAGTGGGGTTGCTGGCTCATAGGGTAGTTCTAATTTTAATTTTTTTTTTTTAAAGTTCTTTTTTTTTTTTTTTTAAGATTTTATTTATTTATTTGTCAGATAGAGAGAGAGAGCAGGAGCGAGCACAGGCAGACAGAGTGGCAGGCAGAGGCAGAGAGAGAAGCAGGCTCCTTGCCGAGCAAGGAGCCCGATGTGGGACTCGATCCCAGGACGCTGGGATCATGACCTGAGCCGAGGGCAGCCGCTCAACCAACTGAGCCACCCAGGCGTCCCTAATTTTAATTTTTTGAGGAAACTGTTTTCCACAGTGGCTGTGCCAATTTTCTTTCTCCCCACTCCACCTCCCCATCCTTTTTTTTTTTTTTTTTAAGATTTTATTTATTTATTTGTTAGAGAGAGAGAGAGCGTGAACACATCGCAGGACGCTGGAATCATGACCTGAGCTGAAGGCAGCCGCTTAACCAACTGAGCCACCCAGGCGTCCCACCACCTCCCCATCTTGATTTGTCCTGTTCTTCTCCTGTGACTGGGCTGAAGTGATAGTCTGACCCAAGGTGAAAGGTCAGCTTGCTGGCATCTGAAGTCAGATGTGAGACTTAGGGAAAGTTTCTCCCAGGTCCCTTTTGGTACTTGTATCTCTTCCACCTTTTGGCTTTCTATTTCCCCAGTTCTCAAGAGTTCAGCATCCTGTGGCTGGTGGAAGACCACCATGGAGACTGCTGCCCCTGTGTCCCACACTTCATAATTGCTTCTCTTTCCTTTCCTGACTTCAATACTCCCTTTTGCTGTTTGCAGTTTGGATTTTAGTGTTAGATTTTTGTATGCCAGTCCATTAGGACCCTGGCACATAGTAGGGTCTTAATAAGCATTTGAATAAATGAATAATTTGTCTATTGATAGGAATCAATCTGACTAAACTGATCCACATTAAAATATAAATGACTGGGGGCACCTGGGTGGCTCAGTGGGTTAAAGCCTCTGCCTTCGGCTCAGGTCATGATCCCAGGGTCCTGGGATCGAGTCCCGCATCGGGCTCTCTGCTCCATGGGGAGCCTGCTTCCTCCTCTCTCTCTGCCTGCTTCTCTGCCTACTTGTGATCTCTATCTGTCAAATAAATAAAATATTTAAAAAAATATATATATATAAATGACTGTCCCAACCTTTCATCAGCACTCTTTTAAGCTTTACACAGAATTTAGACTTGAATTTGGAGCATTTGTACTATTACTTTATTATTTTTATTTCAGCAAGAATTTTTTTTAGAAGATTTTATTTATTTATTTATTAGAGTGCATGAGCTGGGGGAGGGGCAGAGACAGAGCAGACACCACGCTAAGCCAGGTGTCAGGCCCCAATCTCACAACCCATGAGATCATTACCTGAGCCGAAACCATGAGTCTGATGCTTAACTGACTGAGCCACCCAAGTGCCTGCACACCACCCCGCCCTTTTCAATGTAGGCTCCATGCCCAGTGTGGAACCCATAGTAGAGCTTGAACTCACCAGCGACCCTGAGATCAAGACCTGCACTGAGATCAAGGGTTGGACGCTTAACCACTTGAGCCACCCAGATGCCCCAGCAAGAGACAACTTTTAAAGGAAATGTTAAATTCATGGTTAAAGGGGTCAAGTCCCCCAGCTTTCTTTACCAAAGACAACCACTACTCTTGATCTCTTTCGTATCTTTTCTGAGTTTCTGTATGTATGCAAGCCTGTGCTTACACATTGCAGTCCAGTAACAATATGAGACATGCCTCTTTTTTTTGTTACTTTTTGTTAATGTAAGGCCCTAATCAAATGGACTATCTGCCTCCCCCCAG
>ML097259.1:15284-30320 GCA_003697995.1 Taxidea taxus jeffersonii | reverse complement strand
TTTTTTTTTTCCCCTTACATATAATTATAAAACAAGTTAGGTAGTTACTTCCCTTGATGCAAAGTGGTGAGTCTACTCCACTGTTTTTCTAGTAAAAATGGAAAAAGGCCAATTTCTTAGATAGATTAACTTATTAATGACCATGAAAAGTATGGGAAAATCTGCCCTCATTTTAACCATGTGAAATAAAAAGGACGAGAAAAAAATCAAGTCATAAAAGTTTGGCTGAAAGTTGGTGCACAAGACAAAATGCACCAGCCAATGAAGGAGAGGGTTTTCTTCTGGCCATTGTAATCGGGAGAACATTCATTTCCGCAGAAGAATGTCTCAAAAGGAAGAAGGCCTAGGGTTTTAGAGGGGTGAACAAGGAAATCATGAAGGACAGAAGCCTTTAGTTCCTGGAATGTGTGGGGAGGTGATCCCGAAGTGTAGCTGCTTCCCAGAGCTTCAAAGGTCACGAGATTTCTTAACCACTACTTCCTTCTGTGTGTTCAGAAAAAGCTCAACACTGTCCTTGTGTTTGGAGAGCACAGAAGACTGCAGAATCATCCGACAGCACCGAGGGTCCTTACCCCGAAAGTGCCAGTGGTCAAGTAACACATTAGAAACCTAATCAGGGGACTAAGAGATGTGGAGCATGAAACACAGCTCTATCACATGATTTATAACTTTCAACTCAAAATCGATAGTTCTCAAACCGTCCGCTCTTTGCACTTGATTATATCACAGCAATAAGTTCAATCAAACCAGTATTTACCCAACACCTTTTCCATCAAGTTCTAAATATTTAATTAAGTCAACGCATCACATTATTATTTCTCTCCCCTGGTCATTTGTTTACTCAAAATCCTCAATAACCTTTCTGATAATGAAATATTCCTACAACACTGTAATGGGTGGTAAGAGCTTCCCCACTGTTCTTCCTTACTAATTAGAAAGTCAGTAACCCAGCCACCCTATCCCTCCCCTCCCACGCCCCAGCAGCCCTCAATTTGCTTCCTGAGATTGAGAGCCTTATGGTTTGTTTCCCTCCGGATCCCATCTTGTTTCATTTTTTTCCTTCCCTGCCCCCCACGACCCCCCACCCCGCCTCTTAGGACACTGGGGAGGGTGTGTGCTATGGTGAGTGCTGTGGATTGGGTAAGACTGACGATTCACAGACCTGTACCTCTGGGGCATATAATACATTATATGCTAATAAAATTAACAACAACAACAACAAGTCATAGAAGGTTTATGGAAAAGAAATCTTTAGGAAGGAATTTTATGTGTAGTAAAATGTTTTAGGGCCAAATTATTTCAGAAGGAAATAACTCAGGGCACTGTGCTCTGTGCAGACTCTACACCTGGATGGCCTGGCATCTCATTTCTCCCTCAAGAAGTGGACATTCTTCACCAGGCGCAGCTATGTTCTGTGAAAAGCTGTGGAAAACTCCCAATGACTGGGACAGTCTTTTTCGCAAAAGCGCGGCTACTGCAGATTACTGGAGCTCTGGCGCCCTCTGGTGGTGCGGTTGGGGAAAGCACGTTAGCGGCTGGCGAAGACCTGATCGTCCCAATTGACAACACAGAGGAGCATAAAGAAAAATTACCCGTGAGAATGTGCACTCGTCAGTTCCTTTAGTCTTCCCTCACATAAAAACTGCTAACATCTTTGAGGGTGTTGAGGCCAGAGAAAGCAACATCTAATCTCATAAACTGAGAGTAGGCTCAAAAAAAAAAAAATTACAGCTCTTTGAGAGATCCTAACAAATCTGTTTCATCCCTGTGTGCGCATCGTGCCCACAAATCCCCTCTCACGGAAACAAGGCAAGTAAATTTTAAAACATCACGGAGGGGTACCTGTGTGGCTCAGTCAGTGAAGCCTCTGACTCTCGGTTTCAGCTCAGGTCATGATCTCAGGGTGGTGAGTTCGAGTTCCGCATCAGGGTCTGCGCTGAGTGCTTAGGATTCCCTCTCTTGCTCTCTCTCTCTGTCCCTTCCCTTACTCTAAAAAAATAATAAAGAGAAAAAATAAAATGTCATTGAGAATTGGATTAAAAACAAACCCACTCACAGTATGTAGAGAGAGGTATTTTCTGGGCAGTTTGAACTATAAGCTGCAACAGTAGACAGTGTGCAAGCATTTTACTTCTATCCTTTTTATGTTCTTAGGTTTAGGGAGAGTTCCTTTAAATAGCATAAAGATGGGTTTTTAAAATGCAATCTGAAGTTCCCTATCTTTTCATTGATGGTTGTATGAATATCAAGCTAATTTGACTTATTCTCTCTTCTTTGTCCTTTACCTATGATCTATGCTTGTTCTCTATGCTTATTTTTTCTCTTGTTTCATTTTGAATTGATTGAGTCTTTTTGTTTTAATGTTTTTATTATGTGCAGTTAGCCAGCATACATTACATTATTAGTTTTTGATGTAGTGTTCAACAATTCATTAGTCGCGGATGACACCCAGTGCTCATCACATCACGTGCCCTCCTTAATAAACATTACCCAGTCCCCCCGTCCCCCCGCCCCCTCCCTTCTGTGACCCTCAGTTTGGTTCCCAGAGTCCAGAGTCTCTCATGGTTTGTCTCCCCCTCTTATTTCTTCCCCTTCAGTTTTCCCTCCCTTCCCGTATGGTCCTGTGTGCCATTTCTTATGTTCTACATATACGTGAAACCATATGATAACTGACTCTCTCTGCTTGACTTATTTCACTCAGCATAATCCCCTCCAGTTCCACCCATGTTGATGCAAATGGTGGGTGTTCATCCTTTCTGATGGCTGAGGAATATTCCATTGTGTATATGAACCACATCTTTTTTATCCATTCATCTATTGAAGGGCGTCTCAGCTCCTTCCACAGTTTGGCTATTGTGGACATCAGGGTGCATGTACCCCTTCTTTTCGCTACACCTGTATCTTTGGGGTAAATACACAGAAGTGTAATTGCTGGGTCATAGGACAGCTCTATATTTAATGTCTTGAGGAACCTCCATACTGTTCTCCAGAGTGGCTGTACCAGCTTGCGTTCCCACCAACAGTGTAAGAGGCTTCCCCTTTCTCCATATCCTCGCCAATATTTGTTTTGCCTTGTTAAATTTGCCACTCTAATTGGTGTAAGGTGGTTTCTCATTGTGGTTTTGATTTGAATTTCCCTGGTGGCTAGTGATATTGAACATTTTTTCATGTGTCTGATAGCCATTTGTGTGTCTTTGGAGACACATGTCTCTTGCCCACTTATTAACTGGATTATTTGTTTTTGGGGTGTTGAGTTTGAGGGGTTCTTTTTTTAAAGATTTTATTTATTTATTTGTTAGAGAGAGAGAGTGAGCACAGGCAGACAGAGTGGCAGGCAGAGGCAGAGGGAGAAGCAGGCTCCCTGCCAAGCAAGGAGCCCGATGTGGGACTCGATCCCAGGACGCTGGGATCATGACCTGAGTGGAAGGCAGCCGCTCAACCAACTGAGCCACCCGGGAGTCCCGAGGAGTTCTTTATAGATCTTGGATATAAGCCCTTTGTCTGTAGTGTCATTTGCAAATATCTTCTCCCATTCTGTGGGTTGCCGCTTAATTTTGTTGACTGTTTCCTTTGCTGTGCAGACGCTTTTTATCTCGATGAAGTCCCAGTAGTTCATTTTTGCTTTTGTTTCCCTTGCCTTTTGGAGACGTTTCTTGAAAGAAGTTGCAAGCCAGAAAGGGCTGGCAAGACATAATCAGGGCACTGAATGAGAAGAGCATGCGACCAAGAATACTTTATCCGGCAAGGTCGTCATTGAGAACGGATAGAGAGATAAAGAGCTTCCAGGACAGGCAGAGACTGGAAAAATATGTGACCACCAAGCCAGCCCTGCAAGAAATATTCAGGGGATTGTATAAAAGAAGAAAGACCCCAAGAGTAATATAGACCAGAAATTTACAGAGACAATCTATAGAAGCAGGGAGTTTACAGGCAATATGATGGCATTAAATCGTATCTTTCAATAGTTACTCTCAATGTGAATGGCTTAAATGCTCCCATGAAATGGCCCAGGGTTTCATATTGGGAAAAAAGGCAGGACCCATCCATATGCTGTCTACAAGAGACTCATTTTGAACCTAAAGTCACCCTTGTATTGAAAATGTGGGAATGGAGAACCATCTTTCATGCCAACAGACCTCACAAGGAAGCTGGGGTAGCAATTCTCATATCAGAAAAACTAGAGTATTTTTCATTTTTTAATTCATCAATTTTTAAAAAATCAGGTAAACCATGAAATATTACCATGCATATGTAACAAATTCTTAATGATTCTTAAATGAATACTTAAGAATGTAAAGTCTGAAGAAATGTGAGCTCCCCGAGAGCTGGGGAACCTCTGCCTCTGCCCACTGCTGTGTTCCCAGCAGCTGCAAGGCGTGCCGGGCTGATGAACACCAGCCACGTTCACCCGCCTGTGAACTCTCCAACATGATCTACTTATTTTTTAAAATTTAATAACATAAATGTGATAACGCCCTCATCATCACAACAAACAGCTTTGTTTATAGATTTACTGATACGGGTTTCTTGACTGACCATTACTTGGCGCCTTTTTTTTTTTTTTAATCTTTCTGAAGTCAGTCTGTTCCACGTTCCTTTGATGGACTTATGTGAGTAATGCTCGCTCTTAGTTTTTATTTACCAGAAAATATGTTGTTTTGTCTGTGTTGTTAGAAGGTGTTGCTGGACGATTGATTCCAGATTGGCTGTTATTTTCTCCCAACACTGTGAAGATATTTGCTTTAGGCCAAATGCTCCTGCTGAAATCCGGATGTATGTGATGGTGTTGGGTGGGGCCTTTGGGTGATTAGGTCACGAGGACAGAGTCCTATGAATGAGATTCTTACTTCCATGCCCTCTGCGGTCACGTGAGGATACCAGAAAAGTCAGCTACCGGGAAGGGGGCCCTGATCTCAGACTTCAGCCTCCAGAACTCCGAGTAAATTACATCTCGGTTATTTGTCAGATATCCAGTCTGTGATGTTTTAGGCCCTGACAGGCTAAGCTGTATTATTTCTCTTGTTTCGCCTTGTCTTTTAGCTTCTGAGAACATACCTGGTGGTCTAATCATTTTATCTTATTCTCCATTTTCTTTGTGGCTTCTTGGAAATTCTTTTCTTTCCTCTGATAGAAGTTGTATTTTCTTGTCTGTGGATTCTTTTCTTTTATGGATTCTGGAAGACTCCCACTAACTGTCTTTTCAAATAACACCTTTCTCCTCTCCCTGTGGCATTGTGATGGACGTATGTTACACCACACCCTGTCTTCCAGGACTTTTTAGCTTTTCATTCATGTTTTGTTCTCTTTGTTATCTCGTGGTTTATTCTGGATATTTTCTTTTGATCTGTATCTAGCTCACCAATTCTCTTTTAATCTGTGGCCAATCAGCTATTTAATCCACCTATGGAATTCTTATTATTTTCTTTCTTAAAAAGTTATAGTTTGTCCTTTTATAATTTCCATGACCCTTTCGTTTTATTTTTTTTAAGATTTTATTTATTTATTTTGAGAGAGAGAGAGACACCGTGAGTGGAGGGGAGGGGCAGAGGGAGAGAGAGAATCTCAAGCAGACTCCCCACTGGGCAGGGAGTCCAATTCGGGGCTGGATCCCAGGACCCTGAGATCATGACCTGAGCTGAAGGCAGACGCCCAACTGACTGAGCCACCCAGGTGCCCCTGAAGCTAGCTTATATTTTCTTAAGGGCTAGGAATTTGTTTTACTTTACCTAGGATCTCGTTGTATGGCATTGCCTTGGAGAGGGCCTAGTTCAACATGATGGCAAATAAAAATGTGTAGGAGAAAAAACTTGCTGGCACAAAAATAGAGTTCTTAGCAACTTGTACAGAGCTGTTGATCTGGTAAATGTGTTTATTTCTCTTTTTCTTTTTCCCAATAAGCAGAGAATGCCAGAAGTTTGCTTTTACACTAAAGTACGTTTCATGGTCTTGTCTCAGGACATTCCCCTGCTATAATTTAGTTGGCAGGGAATCTGCTTACATCACTGTTTTATAAGACGGATGATAACAATTTGGTACTTCAGTGACATTATGTTGATAGACCTTTGTGTATTTATACACATGCATAGGCTGGGGTGGGAGCTCTTTCCCACAGATTTCTTGGGCTTGCCCCTACGGTGAAGGGTGCAGGGATTCAGAAATCTGGGTCATGATAATATATCTGCCTTCAAAGCCAGAGGCAAACGGCAGCCCCCGGTACCCGCCACCACCAAGCAAAATGACCTTTCTTCTTGGACATCCTTGGTTTAGGAGGCAGCACAGGCCATATTTCGGTGCTGCTCCCATCCAAATACTCAACACACCAGTGATTCAAAGGCTGGTGACTTTGTGGCCCAGAGTCAAAGACGATCCTTCAGTTTGCTGGGTTAGCTCCGCACACACTTCCGCCAGCATCCTGGTGGACTGGGCTGCCATGGGAGCCTGTGTTAGGCTCCCGCAGGGGAATCCCGGTGGCTGCCTCCAGGGTTTGGGAGCAAAACTGTGCTCTCTTTAGGAAGGAAATGAATATTTCCTTTGAGAGTAATTCTTGGCTAACTATCAGGTTAGGAAATACCCAGTACCTAGGAGATTTGAGAGGCACATCATAAAATAAGTTTTTTCTGATCCTCTAAGTCTCAAAATCATTACAGTTCTCCAGCATTAAACTGAAGAGATTATATGGGATCTGGAAAGCCCTGAATGAGCTAATAAGCTCATTGCCATCCATCCTTTTCTCAATCCATGTCTGTGACATTATGCTGAGTTACCTGAGGGGAAAACAATGAACTTAGTTTATAGATGGTGCTCTATGACCTTCTGGCATTAGTCAGGAGTGACAGGCATTTAGTATCATAGTGCTTGGAGATGGCCTTCGGGGTGGTGGGGAGGAGATCCCAGTGACCTGATATTCAAGTAGCATGTCTCACGATCCTTTCCTTGGACAGAGAGCGTTAGAGGTGTGGGATCTACACCAGTTCTTGGGAACTTGCTTATTTGGATGGTTGGTCAGCACCTGGGAGGAGTAGAATTAGGAAACAGGTGACAAGTAAGCTTGGGGAAGACTATGTGCAAGGACATCCAAGAATGCGCAGAGAGTGTGGAAACATTAGCAACTCAAGTAAATGCTCGTCAAAGGGCTCTCACTGATGACGGAGTTCTTCATGACCAAGTGTAAAGCGTGAGTTGTCTTATAGATGTTAGTTCTGTCTTTGCCTTCTCCAGGTCTTGTTCAGTGGGCTCAGGATAAGCGGCCGTTGTTAGCAAGCAATTCAACCACAAAGATCCCCGGTGTTTGCCGAGTAACAGGTGGCTACTAGTGCTGTTTTTTACTCAGAGTGCCAGTAGCATTGACCAATGCATGGCCCCCAATATGGTGTCCTATCCCAGGGAGGATGGGAGGCATCATGCCCCTCGGGATCACTTGGTTGTACTGGACCACTTCTGATATAAAGAAAGGAGGGATTTGCCATCCCTGGAATGGAAATTTACTTTGATTACAGCTTTTCATTTTGACACTAGCTGGCTTTTCTGAATGCCTAATTCACTGTATGAGTATCATTTTTGACACTAGTTCTGAATGAGGAAATTGTTTTACCGCAAAGGAAGTAAGGCCTATTTTTGAATAAAAGATGTTTATCTAGAACAGTTGGTCACTTATAATGGTGGAATGGTTTTATGAGGACTAATTTGTAGAGCCCGCTTGACATAGAACATTTGCAAGTTGGTGGTACTTTCTGGTAGGATTTAAAACATACGCAGAACCAGCATTCAGTTTTCACGGCCATACCAGGGTCTAGGAATGAAGTGGGAATTGGAGTGATCTTTCACATTCACACTCTTGACCCACTGGTACGTCTTGTCCTTCTCTTCTCTGTCCTCATGATTTAGGCTGTCCTACTTTCCAGGGGACAAGTGTCCCTCTCCCTCACAACTTTCTCCTCCGCCCTGCAAAAAAGATGATTCTGTTAAACTAAAAGCTGCAAGAGCAGCCTGACCCTTTTGAGATCCTCTACCATTGGACACACATGCTAGGGGAGGTTACTCTTCTGACTGAGAATATTTATCTTACTTATGAAGCAGAAATAATGGTTGCAGATCCATGATGAAGCAAGGCAGGAGTGTGAGGTCAGAGAGGTTAAAGATCCCTTGACTCTGGGGCCTTCGTTCAATCAGCATGTCAGAAAATGATAGGCACATTCAACATACACAGTTTCCTCAGAGAAGAGAATTCCATGGTGCAGAGAGACAGGGCAATCCCTTACTTACTTGCTTTCAGCCTGTGAGGATGTATTTCTGTTTCCCCAGTTCAGTGGACTTAGGAGTTGCCTTATTTATTTTACATTTAACTCCTTATTTCCATCAGGGCTGCTTGGATTATGCCAAGATACAAAGTATCCCCAAATTTCAGATGCTCAATAACAACACATATTTATTTTTTACTCATAATCCAAGGGGGTCCAAGAGAGTGGAAGGGGCCGTGAGTTTTGTAATCCGAGCAGGAAAATTATTTGCAATCTATACCTGGAGGGCAGTACAAAGTTCTCAGCACAACTTTCAGGCCTGAAGCTGAAAGTCCCATAGATCTGTGTTCTCTTTAACCTCGACCATGGTTGTTGCCAGGGATAAGGAAGAATCTCTTCCTGTCTGGTGCCACTTTACCAAGAAGCTAGTGATTTATCTTCACTAATTTGGTCTTATGACTTCTAAGAATTAGCTTAGAAGAGACTTTGAGAACCACACTGGATAGGAGGGGACTTGTTTTTGATCCAGAAGTGAGGTTGGGGCCGGAGGGAAGTGAGGTCAGCAGGAGCCGGGTGTCCTGGATGATTCCAAAAACAGCAGTGGTAGAAATCGCAAGAAAGAGAAATGTGGTTGTAACAGTGGGTTCCGTTTTCTGTCGGACACACATAAAATTGAACCCCTTGCAAGAACATTTATCAGTATCTTGTATGAGAGAGTGTTAAGAATAAGCTCACAGATATTTATGTTTTTATAACATTCAGTTTGTTCAGTATATTTCATAAGTAAGTTTAAGTTATTCTTAAGCCAGTAACATTTTTGATCCAAAAAAAAAAGTACTGCATGGAAATTCCCTCAACTCCTGGACCACTGGATTAGTTACTGTCAGGGCCTGGGGGGAATAGCAAAAGAAAAGCAGCATTTTCGGTGGATTTCCACTAGATGGTGCTATTTGAGTTCAAGACTCAACCTGCTGTCTATTTTCATGCAGGAATTTGGCTAATACATAGAAGACATTTGTATTGTGTTACTTTTCTCTTCTACGTTAATACCAAAAACATGTCCAGGCCACTGTTACCCATTTAGAAAGTAAAATAATAAAAATTTTTAGCCTCTGGAAACTTGAAAACACTGTTTGCTTTTTACGAGCTGGTATTTTTATTGTAATTTATAGAAATGATCTTTTTACCATCAAACACATTTTTTGTGTGTGTGTGTGATTTTACATGTGTTCTAGGTTGGTATCATAGCTATTTTCCTTCCTGGGTGAAAGAAACATTTTCAGACCACTTGAAAGACTACGGGCTCCATCTTTCACATTTATTTATTTTTAATCCAGGCAAGAAAGCCTCTTGAGTGACTATGTTTGTATGTAAAAATAGACTACCTCTGAGTACTTAGTTTCATTTCAATTGTCAAAAGGCATTATAGCAAAAACAAAATTCTGAACAATAAATAGCACTGGTTTCAATTGCTGAATGGGGCGGGCGGTATCTACTGATTGAGTGTTATTCCAGAATAACAAGGAGCCTGGCAGCGCTCCCTGTTTTTCTTTGCTGTGAGTACGCAGCTGGAAGAAGTCCTAGGCATGACCTAATCCATCTCAGTCATCGTACAAGCAAAGCGACCGAGGATCCAGAGCCATTTTAAAGTGTCCTTGGGAAGGAGCGACGACGGGCTTTTTGTCTCCTTCTTGAGCACAGCCCCGCCGGGTGGCCGCTCTTCTGCAAAATGCCCGCTTCTGGATACTGTCCAAATGCAGAACCGCTTATGAGTAAAGAATCAGGGTCTCAGCCAGTGTTTATGGACAATTCCTATTTAATACAGGTTGCACCGTTAAAAAGTGGCATGAAATGGTCCCAGAGCTGAAAGATACAGACCAGCCGTGTCCCTAGAGTCAGTCTGTTCAGGGAGCAGCACAGATCGTGCGGTCAGGTGGACTGGAGGGCTCATTACAGCACCTGCAACCTCCAACCTGGGTAACCTTGGACATGCCGCAGCACCTCTCTGCCCCAGCTTCTCTACGAGAGACGTTAAATGTAAATACCGACTTCGGGGAAGTGTAGTGGGGCCAAAAAGAAATAACACGGTAGGCTTTCAATGGCCATCCCCTTACTTCATTAAGAAATCATTTTTATTTTATTTTTTTTAAAGATTTTATTTATTTATTTGACAGAGAGAGAGAGATCACAAGTAGGCAGAGAGGCAGGCAGAGAGAGAGAGGGAAGCAGGCTCCCCGCTGAGCAGAGAGCCCGATGCGGGACTCCATCCCAGGACCTTGAGATCATGACCTGAGCAGAAGGCAGCGTCTCAACCCACTGAGCCACCCAGGCGCCCCAAGAAATCATTTTTAAAATGGAAAATAAGTTTGGGGAGACTGGATGGCTCAGTCGGTTAAGCGTCTGCCTTCAGCTCAGGTCATGATCTTAGGGTCCTGGGATCAAGCCCTGTGCCCAGCTCCCTGTTCAGTGGGGAGCCTGCTTCTCCCTCTCCCTCTCCCTCTGCCACTCTCCCTGCCTGCATGCACACACACACTTTCTGACAAATAAATAAAATCTTTAAAATAAAATGGAAAATAAGTTTAAAAGCCCAATTTAAGCAACAGATGAACAAAGTCTGATGTCAGGGATCCGTCCAGTAGGGAACTAGGTTGTGTTTTGACCATTCTAATGATTGATTCTGATTAATTTCTTCATTCTGGCTTCGCAAAGCCCATTTGATTGATTGCACGAACTAGGCAGAATCAAGCTGATGGGAACCCACAGATAACAGAAATCAACAATAAGTACAGAAAGTCACAGGTAACAGAAACACAGTATTTATAGGGGTCCTGTACCTGCCCTGGGTCTGAAACACCTTGGTTGGACCTGGCATGTGACACCACGGAGACAGACATTGTCCTCTTCTCCTTACACTGAATTATGTTTCTGTTCCTGAGCTTTGTTACACCAGCCTCGTCATGTTCCAGATTGTTGACATGGATGGACTTCTGAATGGTTGGTTAACTGTGAGCATTTATAAACTTGAATTTTTTTCTTTTCATTTCTCCTGTCATCCAGCAGATGTCAGTCATTCTCTTTGGTTCGGCTTTGCTTCGCGTCACCTGCCCAGGACTAGCTGAAGAGAAATCACCTTGTGTTCTGTCAAAGTGAC
This sequence comes from Taxidea taxus jeffersonii, assembly GCA_003697995.1. NCBI lineage: Eukaryota > Metazoa > Chordata > Mammalia > Carnivora > Mustelidae > Taxidea > Taxidea taxus. The sequence continues at coordinate 18,932 of ML097259.1, read as the reverse complement.
ATGTTTGTTGAACTGTAACGATAATAATCCTCCCCATTAGCCTACCAGGAGCTGGAGGCATTTTGTACTCAAGCAATGATGAATTTTTATTTTCTCACTTAATTAAAAAAAAATCTCCATCTCAGTTTCCAAAATGTATAGCTGGGCATAAATGAGAAAACAGGGAAGGCAGGCGGGAATTTAAATTTGTGGTAAAATAATTTGTATGTACACGAGAGAAGGCAAATCACTCCTTGATGTCGATGTGAGGTTGTGATTTCATTCTATAGTTTAGAATAAAATAAGCCCTCCAGTTTGTGGTGTGTATTTGTGCCAATGTGTGTCTAACAATGCACTTTTAAATCATTCCTGCAGCAGTAACAAGCAGTCATTATATCCAGCCATTGGTGCTGACAGCGGGCTTGTTAGTTAAGGGCAGATTTTATAAAATCAGAGTAAAACAAGCTTAATTTATACGAGGTAAGTTTTCTCCCACAATCCAAGTGAAGGATTGTCTCCTTAACGGAAAATATATTACATGCAGAAGTTCAGGTATCCTTAGATCTTTCTCAAACTTTGTGTTTTAAATCTACTTTCTCCTTTTAATAGGGATTAGTGATTTATCCTCAAAGAGTATGTTTATTAAAGGGAATAATATTGCCAGTCTGTCTTTCTCAGCAAATCCTGAATTTATTATGGGAAACTGATAATCTCTCCATAAGCCTCTGTTTGACTCTTGTGCTTCAAACTGGTTCATTGAAATGGTTGGACTGACTGCTCTATTTTCTTTAATTTTTATTTTTTTAAAGATTTTATTTATTTATTTGACAGAGAGAGCATAGCAGGAGGAGTCGCAGGGGGAGAGGGAGAAGCAGGCTCCCTGCCGAGCAGGGATCCTGGTTTGGGACTCGATCCCAGGACCCCAGGTTCAAGACCTGAGCCTAAGGCAGAAGCTTAACTCGCTGAGCCACCCAGGCACCCCTGGCTGCTATATTTCAATATAGGCATTTATGCTCCTATCTGGTGGCTCTTCCTGGTGGAAGGGCACGCCGAGTTTTCCAGGGGTAACAGTGTAACCTGTTTCCGCCCTTCAGAGAGATCCTCATTGTCTACAGACCCTTTGCAGCCAGGAAAAAAAAAATCACCCAGTTTCTCTTTGTTTTACTTCTTGAGGATTCTTTGGCTGGTATTATCATTTATACAGCTTTTAAATACGAAAAGCCAGTTTCCAGGTACTGTATGTAAACAGTAGTTATTCATCAGGAGACAATCAATGACAAAAAAGATGCCCAACTCATCAAATTAGGAAAAAAGAAACAAAGTTTGATATGAAGCAACTCTTTAACAGCTTTATGAGCCATAGTACAGTTTAATAGTTTGAGTAGGAAAAAATATATATTTTGAAAATCTTACGTACAGAGAGTTTCACAACATAGCAAAAAAGACCTCCCCAAGGTCTTCAGTAGGACGTAAATGTGGCATTATTGATGCACACATCAGAATTCACAAGGTAGAAGAGGGCACCACTCTTGTCCCTCCTTTATTCACATTTGGTCCATTATAGGATTGAGTAAGTACTTAGTTACCTAACTGGCCATGTGGGAAAGTGAGCAGCCCATAACATAGGAAGGACAAGGCAAGCATGTGGACACGGTAATGGTGGGCGGAAGGGGCAGGATGAAAATGCAGAATAGAGCAGAGGAGGGAGAGATGCATGCTCCTTGAGAGGAGGTTGTAGTAATGAGCTCGTGGCCTTGGAGAAACACTGATTGATGAGCTTCTCTGGCAATCGCTCTGCCCCACTAGACCCACCGAAAGCCACAACAGTGACACACGGTATCCTGATTTTTGTATGCACTTGCATATTCAATCCCAGAGATGGATACAATGGAGGAAAATAAATCCGTCTCTTCCCATTTCCCCACATCCCTACTTTCCAATAGACGTCAGGGATCTCCTCATTGTCATAGTTGTAGGAGACAGCAGGTTCCCCATGGCTTTTTTTTTTTTTTTTTTCAGTGCCGTTTCTGAAATGCAGTAACTGAGAGATCTTTGGACTTTTCAATTTGTATTACAAATGCTAGTGATGTGAAAATTTTGTTCAAACTCGTCCACACCAGGAAATGAGGTTTTTCAGTATATTGTATATAACTTTGAAATTTATACTTCATTTGAAGTACTGCTATCATCATTGTTTAAAGAATTTAAAACTAAATTTTCATATTTTAATAAGCCTTCTCTGAATGTTTTGCAAACACAGTTTACATTTCCGGTGACTGAGAATGTAAGAAATTTGCTTACAAGAATGGCAATCAGAACCAGGGTCTCTTCTAGGTTCAACGTCTTTTTAAGTCCCGCCGCCACCTGTCAAGAACTGAGCTGCCAGGTGTTGGAGTAGTCAATTAAGACAACAAGCCAAAACGAAAGTTATCAGGAAGCCTTTAATCACTTTCCGAGGGAGCAGAAGCAACAGGAAAACCTCCCCCCACCGCCCGGCCTGGGGAGAGAGGCGAGGCGGCATCCCACACAGGAGGGGGCGCTGTCTCCTTTCCGAGGAAGCCCTGCACCAAAGACTCCCGCCGTCTTGGGAGCCCAGAGGAGCCGGGAGAGGGAGAGCACCTGCAGGAGGCCGGGGCAGGTGTGGAAAGGGGCTGACTCCCGGGTCAGGGTGGGAAGAAGTGTCTTCCAGCCCCCGCTCGCCCCCAGGGGTGCCCGAGCGAGACCTCGGTGGGAAGCCTTGGGTAAAGAGGCCTCCGGAGGGAAGGGCTTCGTTAAAAACGCAGATAGGCGGGACGCCTGGGTGGCTCAGTTGGTTAAGCGGCTGCCTTCGGCTCGGGTCACGATCCCAGCGTCCTGGGATCGAGTCCCACATCGGGCCCCTTGCTTGGCAGGGAGCCTGCTTCTCCCTCTGCCTCTGCCTGCCTCTCTGTCTGCCTGTGCTCGCTCTCTCTGACAAATAAAATCTTAACAAAAACAAACGCAGATAGGCATAGAAGCGAGGCTGGCCGGGCAGCCGCGTCCTCCTGGCAGCCCCCTGCAAGGCCGCAGCGCGCCGGCTGTACCCCCACCCTCCCCCGCGAGGCCCGCCGGGTGCAGCCTTGGTTGGCGCCTACGGCCGGGCCTGGCAGGTGGCCCGTGGGGTTGGAGCCGGAAGCCGGCCCGCTCGCCCTCCAGTTTCAGGCCGTCCACTCCTGGGATCCTGGAGCTGCTTTTGGCCACGCTCTCCACCTGCCGCAGGATTTTTATTAATAGAAGCCGCCGCGCGCCTGACGGCCAGAGGGCGCGTTGCTAGGGGCTGGTTTTACCCCCTCGTGCCGCGGCCCTGCGACGTCCCGGGGTCTCCAGACGCCGCAGGTTGGCCCCGGGGCGTTGTCGGGCCGCAGTTTCCCTCGGCTCTCCGTGCGCCACCGCGCCTCAGCTCGGCCTTTCGGGCGGGGCCGCCCACGCCGCTGACCCCGCAAGTGCCTTGCCCCACGCACCTGTTTTCGGTTGTTGCTCCCCAAAGTGCCTGGCCTCTGTTCGCTTCCCTTTGTTTAAATCACCACACTTGCTAAAATACAAATACTTGTTTGACAGCCTTACAGTTTTCTCTAGGTGTTTATTTATTTTTAAAGATTTCATTTATTTATTTGACAGACAGAAATCACAAGTAGGCGGGGGGGGGGGGGG
>ML097259.1:0-10463 GCA_003697995.1 Taxidea taxus jeffersonii | reverse complement strand
CCGTTTAATTTTTAAAATTGAAGGTAGTGGCTGCAGTCTACGAGCCGACCTTCCGCTAGCGGGAGAACAAAAAGGTTTCAGCTGCTACGGAGGCTACCTGTCCTCCGAATCAGTGGCCCTAACGAACGCGGCCCCGTGTTTGCTGCCGGAGGGTGATCTCCTCCTGGCTTGTTACTGAGGCCCCCAAATTCGGATGGTAGCCTAGGGATGCACTTCCTAATTGAAATATATTGAATTCCATATAATTCTTCTAGTGGACTTGCTCTAAGTGCGCAGGAATGCATTTCTTGATATAACATCTTCCTCGAATACTTCCCGGGGTACCGTCAGCGCCGGTTAGTATGCGAGTCTTGTGGAGGGAAAACAAGACATAAATCTAAAAGGCTGTAAGTTAAATAACCATTTCAGGTCATTACACAATTTTCATAATTCAAACGGGTCCTGCGTACTCTCTTTTCTCCATAGCTCAGACTCTTTCTTGTTGTAATAATCCTGAAAAATAATTTCCCAGTCTTTCAAAGTATCTATTACTTGGCCCCATGTCCCATATCTAATGTAAAGCTAAGTTGTTTATTTAACAGTTAGGAGTGGATTCAGTGGATTAGTATAATGGTGTAAGGCTGTTCCAACTGTCTCCCTTAGGGTATGTATCACAACATGAAGATTTTGGCAGACTTGGGGTAGTGCTACTACTTTTAAAGTCCACGTTTTGACTTTTAGAAAACTGTAGTTCAGAAATCTTGGTACAGCACAGAAGTATTTTTTTTTAAAGATTTTATTTATTTATTTGTCAGAGAGAGAAAGCGAGCACAGGCAGACAGAGAGGCAGGCAGAGGCAGAGGGAGAAGCAGGCTCCCTGCCGAGCAAGGAGCCCGATGTGGGACTCGATCCCAGGACGTTGGGATCATGACCTGAGCCGAAGGCAGCCGCTTAACCAACTGAGCCACCTAGGCATCCCAGAAGTATTTTTTTTTTTTAATTTTACACGGATTTCTCTCTGAAATGGATCTAATTGAAAGTCCAAATTTATGTACTTTAAATATTAAAATGAGTAACTCCAATACGTATGTACATTATGCCCTTACGTGTGTGGCTACGGCAGTGGAAAAATTGTTTTATCAGTTTTGGCTGACTTGCCCTGTTAAAAACTTGGATGGAACTTCTTACAAAGTCCATTATTCTTTGACGGAATTAATTTTATTGACTAATTATTGTGGTGTTATGAATAAACGGTTGAAATGTATTTTTGTGCTTCCTGTTCAGAGTGGAGACAACAAAGGCCCAATTCGAACCATCCTGACATCTGTGCTGTATTAGACTTTACAGTTTTCTTTCCACGAGACAGACTTGTAAGCTTTTCCTTGTCAGTGCTGTATAGCTATGACCCCAACCTGGTTGTTACATGAGATAACTTCTTAATAATCCCCTTAATAATCATATCCTCTTACTCTTTCACCGAGATCACTTAAGCAGGGTCTTGTTTTCAGGCCCAGTCTACTAAGTGTTAGAGTTATGGGACTTAATTAGAAACAAAGGAAGACTTCCTTGGTTTAAAGCTTAGCAATTTTCAGTGGCTGTTACATTGAATGCGGTTGGTCATGTGGATGGCTTCTTTCTGATACATTGGGTTAATGATATCACTGCGACTGTTACGGTGATTTATTGAGAATTTATTATGTTCCAGATTCCATGAGAAAAAGGAGGCCCAGAATGATTCGTTGTCACGTTCAAGGTCATTCAGCTTGTAAGTGACGAAATCAGCCTGAACATACGACCATTTTACTGAACAGCAGTTGTGTCTAACAATGAACTTAAAAACCTCATGTTTGTAATCTGATACAGTTTTCCTTGTGCCTCTGTCTTTTCTTCAAGCTAAGCTTTACAAAGCACTTTCTCTATGCCAAGTAGGATCTTAACACTTTATAATGTATTAACTCATTAAAAAACAAAGCCATTTGTTGTCTAGATACAATTTTACGTGTGATAAAGTGGAGACACAGAGAGGTTAATGAACTTGGCTGATGTCCATTTTGTCACCATGAAAGATGCTCATCTCCTGTGCCACCTCTGTTGTTTATATGCACCTTTGAAGGCAACTGATTAGTCATGACTTAAGACCTAATTTCACATTATTTCCACAGGGCAAAATTAAGCTAGCTGAATGCTCACCTCTGGATCTTGTAACGTTATGTAAAATCTGAAGATCAAATGCAGATTACAGTAAGTGTACATAAAAGGCGAGGCATGACTTACAGGGAGTCACTTCTTAATTTCGATTATTTAATTGAAAAAGAAAAAATGATGTTTTAATCAAAACCATGCTGAAAACTGTTATTGCTAAGGCTTTAAAGGTTAGATTATATTTTGTTTAAGGTCTTTGTGAAATTCAGCAGTCTTGAGGTTTTGTAATCCTCAAATCGGCTTTAATTAATTTATTAAATCCTTTTAGCAGAATTTGTTTCATTGTTTTTGTGCACCTACCAAAAACAGAGTCTTACTAGTTTTCTGTAATCTTTAAATTAGGTTTGCTCATATGACTTAATACTCTCTATGAGTGATATAATTTATAGTACCCCCAACCGAAAGGGGAAACGTAAATCCTTTATTTTAATTTTTAGTGTGATTGGTCCCCACCACCCCCCAAAATGATGCCATAAGTTTACATGAATAATATAAGATATAACCTACAAATATGCCAAGGTTAAGATTTAATTGTTATATTTCACCTAAGGACATATTCAATAAGCAGTGATAAAAGCTAACATTTCTGGTTTAAAATGGAGTTCACTTAGAGTTTCTTTATTTAATATCCCAGGTTAATTCGCCCAACCATTCACCAACCCTTGGGGGTAAGTTTCTTATTATGCCTTAAAAATCCCTCTGATGTTAGTTTTCTGATTATTTCGATCAGTTCTTTCTTCAATAAAAGAATGGAGAATGCCAAACTATATTTACAGTCAAGTATAACACATTACCCCCCAAAAATTATTTAAAAAGTTAAATAACAAAACAAGTAAAAAGGCACCATCAATTCATTTTAACCTTTCCTCCTGACTGCTTAGACACCCTGTCAAAATCTAGTTAGAATGAAGTATTTGAAAAATCCTACACTTATAGGCAAATAATACTTTTCTTGAGTTGGTGGTAATTAAAAAATAGGTGGTGTTTGCCAAATGAAGAAGAAAGATATTTCATTCAGAAGAATAATGTGAAGTGTTGATTTGATCATGCCAGAAGATTATGGCGCATTCAAAAGTTATTTGTGTATAGATTTGAAATAATGGGCTGTGGTTTCTAGACTGAATAAAGAATGGAGTGAAGACTTAGAGACTGATCCCTTGAGAGAACAAGAAAGGATCCAGGAGCTAAGGTCCAAGAGTATATTTGGTAGGAGCAAGAATTAGGAAGGGGAGATTATTTTTAAGGGGTATGATATCAGAATATGCCATTGTCGTTGGAGATACTGCCAGAGATAACATGGCTTGCCTTACAGTCCTGATGGAGAAGATGCCAGGAATGTAGGGTTTGTGAGGTTCATTCCCATGGGTGTGGAAGTCACCAAGAGGGATCGTAGGAAGGCAAAACCATAAATCAGGAGTCCTCACTCACAAGAAACCTACTACAACTCCAGTGGAGGGTTATTGATCCTATGTGCTGAAAAAGAGTCTGAAAATGGCACCTAGTCTAAGGAAAAGTGCTGAGACTTTGGAAGACATGGATAAATTTGCAGCTTGTATCCAAGAGAGTTTGAAAATGAAAGTAGAGTCAAAAAGAGAAAGTTAAGTTTCAGAAAAATCAACTGGAGAAAGGCTTGTCCTTTAATGAACAAAAGCTTAAAAGTGAGATGATTTGCCTTCACAGTCAGTATAACAGAGTTACAGAGAACAGCGTAGAAATGGCTGAAAGGTAGAGGGCTCAGGAAGGAACTGAACTGGCCTTTCCTGAGAGCATAGTTCTGACCTCTGGCTGGGGAGTGACGCGAGATCCAGGAATAAGACAAAAGGAAGAGTTGGGACCTCACCCGGAGGAGTTGTCCCCGTTGGGAAGGGGCTGTGTAGAGAATCAAGCCACACAAAGGGGAGGGAAATATTGCTGGACAAACCAGAGCACTTTAGACTTTCTTGACGTGAGGTCTCATGCCAATAAAGACAGAGTATTAAAGAGACCTGGTGTTGTGCTAAGCTCTTTGAATTCACTGTTCTTCTTAAGAAATATTATCCACAGTATTCAGATGAGGAATCTGGTGACTCAGAGTTAAGGGACTTACTCAAGAAGACAATCTGTAGGGGCTAGAATTTGTGCATGGGTTGGTTTCATGCCAGAATGCAAACTCGGTGTTACTGTCTGTATATGCCACACCTCTACAAGAACACTTATTGGGAGAAATATCATTCCACACAGCTTCTTTTAACCCTTTATTAGATTTGTATTGCTTATTGTCCCCAACCCCCAATCATTAGTGTCATATAATGCCCTTTAGGATGAGGACTTAGCTACTTGGGAGGACTCGCTTTCCCCAGCTCTCTCTTCCCATCTGCACATCAGCCTTGTGAGCTCAGGATCTCCTCGTCCCTGGAATATTGCTCTCTTTACGTCTTGTGCCTTCCTCATTCACTTCTTCTCTCACTAAACAATCTGTGAATTTCTCAAGACTCATTTCAAGGTTCCCATTTTCCCTGCTACCTCTCTGAAGACATTTTGTCTTTTGCTTCTGCTGTTTATATTCATTCACTCAACAACAAATATTTATCAGACTCCCGCTGGTGGTATAGCTGTAAATGAGACAGTATGTTTAACCATGTAGATCTTGCATTCAGTGAATCGGGGATAAAAGACACCACAGTCCCACCTGCACAGAAATAACCACTGAAAATATTTTCATGTTTTCCATCCATCCATCCATCCATCCATCCATCCATCCATCTTTGGCTATCCATCCATCGTTGCAGCAGACGTAGATTTCAGTACTGTATAAGAAAAATGCCTGAATTATTGCCGTAGGCCTTTTAAGAAATTAATTCATCACCTTAAGTGTTTTCAATAGTGAATTAAAGAGTACAAAAATAAATGAACTAAACATCCAAATAAAACATTACAAAGAAAGAAAATCTAAGGAAAGCAAGAGAAAGAGAACGTTAAAAAAATATATAAATGAAAAAACTAGGAAGCTTTTTCAAAATAGAAATCATAAATCAATCCAAGATCAAAGTCTTTCAAAAAGCAAATGAAGAATATGCAAGTAACATGTTCTTCAAGAAGTAAATAAGGACTGTCTAGTAAAGGAACAGAGGGAAAGAATCAGAAATAAAAACAAATTTTGAAATAAGGTGACATAAAGTTGGATATAACACATTTGAGAATCTTGATTCAACAGATAATTTTGGAGCAAAAATATAAATTATTAACATTGACTCAAGATAAAAATGTGAGTAACAAGGTAGCTATGAAAGAAATTGGAAGTTTTAGGGGAAAAAGTTCCCCAAAATTGCTCTATGGCAAGTATTTAAGTGAAATTCTTTCCCAGTCTAAGGAAGAAACAATTCCCGTAGTATGCTAAGTAATATTTAGCTTAAAAGTATATTCTTTTCATGTCCACTTTCCCTGATTCTATATTATTTAAAAATCTTTAGTTGGAGTCTGTTCTTTAAATATTACGTAGGTTCCTAGTTCTGTTGAATTGTGTATGTGCATAGCCTGTAACAGTTCTAAATTGGGGATTTTACTCTATTTGCTTAGTGCTTTATGATACAGTAATGTTTTTATAATATTCATGAACATGCCTGCCCCTACCAATAAAAGATTTTTATTGGAAAAGCAAATAGAGCTACTCTTCTTTCTCCCTCTTGCGGACCCCCTGTTGTCTTTGCCCTCTTTTACACACAGATCTTTGACGTTAATGTCATCAATCTTCATCATCCTCTTCCTGCCCTCCAGATGCTGCCTTGTGTTGTAAACAGACCTGTCTCTTAGAGAGATTGAGAAGGCAAAGAATCATGTACATTTACTTACTGATTTGCTATTTCTTGTGATTCTCATTCCTTTCTCCAGCATCGAGTTCCCAGCTTCTATGTGAGATCAGCTTCCTTCCACCTGAAAAACATCTTTTAGAGAATTTTGTTCTCCAGTTTGGCTGGTGACAAGTTTGATCAACTTTTGTTTATCTCTGAATACTTTATTTTTCAACCTGGCTTTGAAGGTTTTATTGATTAATGCAGGCCTTGGGGCTGGTAGTTGTGAGTTTTCATGGTAGTGATATTGTACCACTGCCTCCTGTCCACCGTTGCTTCTGATGGGAAGTCGGCCATAATTTAGATTTCCCCGTTTTCACAATGTAATCAAGACTCCAAACCCCACCTTTGGGTGTTTTCGAGATTTTTATTTACCTTCACTTACAGCCACTTGCCAGTAGTATGCATAGATGTGGATGTCTTTGTATTTATCCTGCTTGGGTCTCACTGAACTTGGATTAAAAGATCAAAAAATGTTTTGACTGTTCTTCCCTCAAATAGTTTTTTCTTCTTTATTCTCATTTTCCTCTCCATCTGGGATTTCAAAAGCACATGTGTTAGACCGTTTGATATTGTCTCATGGCTCATCGAGGCTATTTCATTTTTCTTAATTTTTTTTTTGTCTTTCAGATTTGATAAATTTTACTTATATGCCTTCCAGTTCACTGACCTTAATTTCTGTCATCACCACTCTTTTATAAAGCCCATTCAGAAAATTTTTCATTTCAGTTGTTGTACTTCTTTAAATCTAGAATTTCACATTAGCTTACTTACACACACACGTGCGCGCACACGCGCACACACACACACACACACAGTTTCCATTTCTCTTCCAATATTACCTATTCATTCATTAAAACCATATTTTACTTTACGTCTTTGAACATATTTATAAAAGCTGCTTTGAAGTCTGTCTGATACATACAACATCTGGATCATCTCAGGATTGGTTTCTGTTGTTTGCTAGATTTCCTGGCAGTAAGTCATATTTCCATTTTTTTTCCTTCTGGCAGTTTTTGATCATGTGATGATATGTTGTAGATTGAGTTTTGTCATTTATCATTAAAGTGTTGATTTTTATTCAGTGAGGCAGTTCAGTTACTGATTGATCATCTTAAACCTTTGAAGGCTTGGTTTTATGCTTTCCAAGGCCGATGTGTGTAACGCCTTACTCCCCCCAACCTCAGCATCACCCAGTCTATGTCTCCCCTTGGGATCTTGAGGATGTTTGGTTTTAGGCTTTGTTACAAGAGATCTAGAGTAGGTCTTCTTCTTGAGCATGAATCTTACCCCTAAGAAGCACGGATTGGGTGGGGTTTGAAGCTGCATGTCTGTGGTATTAGTACCGTCTCTCTCCTCTGGCTGGTTAGAACTGCAGCACCCTCACCCCTGCTCAGCCTCTGTTAGCTCTCTTCTAACATTCAGCACGGAAGTGTCGCTAGACAAGTGCTGCACACACTTGCTTTGTGTACGGGCTGCCCAGCCCTTGGTCAAAGACTTGCAGAGGACCCCTCTGCCATCTACAGACTTCCACAGAGCCCGCCTTGCCATGCCCTCCTCTCCTGCACTCCTCCCTGCAAATTCCAGCTGGCGTGGCAGCCCCAACCCCCAGTCTGCGGGACCGCTGTACTCCTCTTGTTCTCAAGTCTCTGCATTATGGTTGGGAAGGTACTCCTAGGCAGAGAGCAGGGGCATTTGTGGGGTTTATCCTATGGACTCCCCTTCTCTTGGAAATTGCAGCCTTATATGCCTCTTGTCCCATGACTGGAAACATGGGCCTTGTACACACGGCCCGCTTTTAACATTTCCTGTGGCAGGAGGCTCGTCTGTTATGTGTTACTCCATCACAGCCAGAAGTAGAACATCTCTGACATGGCCTTTTACAATTTTACAAATCTTTTTAAAAACAAGCCATTTTAGAAATAGCTTTATAAATCTCATAACTTTATAATATTTTGTGTGTTTAGGATCTGGTTCACTCTTTTTTCTCCACGAACTTCTCCTGCCGTCATTCTCGGTATCTGCCACATCCATAGGTATTATCCATCCTAGCTTCTTAGTACCTTGACCTCCTTGGTTGGGATGGTCTTTTTCTCTGTGCTACCTTCATTACTTACTTTCATGGCTCTGTCCTAGACATCACCAACACCAATAACCGCACACCTCCAAACTGAATTGTCAACATCCTACCACCTATCGAGTTCCAACCTTCCTGTTCATTTATTCTGATGCCCCAAGCTAGCTCGCTACTCCGCCACCCTACAGCAGTCCCCAGTGCTTTGTTCCAACTCCTACTGTACTGTATGTACTTCCTGAATGTCATCACTCTGCTCCTAGCACATTTAGGCTCATGGTTCAGCACTCACCTCACTTTCGCCTGTCTCTGACCCTCTCCATGGCTCTTGCTGCCAGAATATGTAGATAGAAGTTTGTGCTGTGCCTCCGCTGAAGCCACTCATCGTCTCCTACTCTTTCCTTTCTTACTTTGTGTGAGCCACACTGACCTCCACATTGTTCCCTGAACACACCAGACTTCTTCTGGCCTTATGGTCTTGACACTGGCTCCGTTTTCTTCCAGGATAGCTCCTCCCCAGCTGTCCATGAGGCTTTCTGACCGTCAGGTCTCTGCTCTTCTAAGTGAAGCCTGCACTGCTCACCCTACTCACGGATCTGTCCATGACCTCCATCCCTAAATCCCTCTACCTCCTCTACCCTGCCTTAGTTTTCTTCTTTGTACTTATGAACTTCTTACGTACTATATACTTTTCTTATTGATTTATTTTATTGTCTCTTTCCCTACTGCAGTGAAAGCTCAGTGAGGACAAAGATTATCATATATTTTGTTCACTGATGTACTTCCACGACTTTGAATGGCACCTGGAACACGGAAGATAATCATCAGTAATTGTTTGGTAAGTGAGTGGATGCTGGGAGAAATTATGTATCTGCACTGCTATGTCTTGATTTAAATGTAATGAACAAAAGTTTTAAATGGGCATTAAACCATATCTTCGTACTTACCTACTAAACTGATTTTCCCATCTTCTGAGGTGATTATTTCACAACTCTTTCCTCTTGCATTCAGTTATTTCTTGCTCTTTCCAAATTTGTAACTAATGACCTAACCTCATGGTTATCTAAAAAACAAGTGCAGTGAAAAATATCTCGTCTTCCAGTTACCAAGTTCACCAACATACATGTGTCTCTCCCTTCATACTCTGCCTTTCTTACACATTTGGTACTTATGTTGACTCCTTCCGTCATGGTCGGCCTCCATCGTAGTGTATATGGACTTTGCTGCTAAATTCATTCCTGTTCTACTTTATAGCACTGATTTCTCTGTGTCTCTCAAAATCATTTCTGTTTACATGTGAACATTCTTTAAGATCACTCCTGCAAAAAACCAGCACCCCCACCTCCCAAAAAAGTCCTTCTCCAGCTCTTTGTTTTCAGCTAAATGTTTTGAAAGTTACTTATATTTGTTGTCTCTACTTTTCCACATTTCTTTTTAGTATCACCTCGACCCAACTCCATGGGTTAATTATCTCTACCATTCTGGTGAAATGGTTTATATTTAAGTCACCAGAGAATGTGATCTTAAAATAGATTTAACTCGATTTTCTTCTTGCCAGCCTTCTGAAAAACGTTTGGTACAATTGTTCTCTCTTTCCTGCTTGAAATTCTTCTGTTCTTTGGGATCCGATGACATCACTTTCTTCTGTTTTTCTTTTAGTTGATGCAGTACTCTTTAAGATTTTTTCCTCCTCTTGTATTGGATTTCCAAATGTTAGTGTGTCCTAGCATTCTGTCCTTGACTTTCTTCTGTTCTTCATGTACTTTTATGAACAATGTTGCAGTGAATATTCTTAGGTACATCTTTTGGTTGCAAGTTTATGTAACACATAATATATCTTCCAAAAATAACTGATGAACATGTTATATTTCACAACATTAAATACTAATTTCTATAACATAAGCTATGCATTTTTATTCAAAATGATATTAATCCCATAAAATTGTACCCGTCCTGGCAAATTAACTATTGATACAGCTAGTGATATACTACATATTTTGTCTATATTTCTTTATTTATAGGAGTAAGCAAACTTTTTCTCTAAAGGTCAAATATTACAGATTTTTGGCTTATAGGACATTCTGATCTCTGTTACAAACACTCAGCCCTGCTGTTGTAACACACAAACAGTCATAGGCAATGGATATTTGAGTGAACATGATTAGTGTTTAAACTTTAATGTCAAAAACAGGTGGTAGGTTGGAGTTAGCCTCCAGAGTACAGTTTGCCAAACCCTGTCTACAGGATTAAAGTGATAAATTTTATCAACTTTCTTACTTAAATCCAAGTATAGTATGTCCAGGACCCCCTTGATCAACTTCAGAATCTACTAATCTGCAAAATAAAAAATGATTGATTTGACATATGTCTGTGTAGTGTAA
>RCUC01101379.1:0-39461 GCA_003697995.1 Taxidea taxus jeffersonii | reverse complement strand
GGATTTCATGAATAGACCTCAGAGGATCTAAGAATATCATCAGAATTGCTTGCACATTTTTTGTACATGTGCATTTTTTAGGACAGGTCCATTAGACTATTCCATGGGAAAGAAAGTAAGAGAATGAGAGACTAGGACAATTTAAATGAGTCAGTTCCACCGATTTCTCTTCTTTCCATGCCTGCTCTTTGCTATTTAGTTCACTAGCTCAGGGCGCTGATCTCTGAGTAGCGAGGCACGTTAAGACATCGAGAAAGAACAAGTGACAGCAGTCAGTTCAGCTTGGCGGTCAGGACAGTCCGGCGGCCACAGGTCAGAGGCTTTCTAGCATCAGAGCCATGTCTTAATGTACTCCAGAAGCTCAGGAGAAAGCTGGGGCATCTGTAGGGAGCTATCCTCCTAAGGCCTCTGGATCCATTTGTTCAGATGGCTCCAAAGGACTTGGAGGAAAATGAAGTTTAATTGGCAAAAATCCAGAGCCGGCCACTGAGGCAGTGTCCCCAGAAAAAGGTTAAAAATATTCCTCCAACTAGACTTTTACCCTCTCATCTTTGTTCTTCAGTCCTTCCTTCATCCTACCAGCAGAGTTAGTTTTTGTTTTTTTTATTTTTTTTTAAGATTTCATTTGTTTATTTGACAGACAAAGATCACAGTAGACAGAGAGGCAGGCGGGGGCGGGGGGAGCAGGCTCCCTGCTGAGCAGAGAACCTGATGAGGGGCTTGATCCCAGGACCCTAGCTAGGATCATGACCTGAGACGAAGGCAGAGGCTTAACCCACCGAGCCACCCAGGCGCCCATAGTTTTTAAACATATATCTCATTGTGTACTCTCCCTGATTAAAAACCTCAGGGTTTTTACAAAACAAATTAAAAACTACTGGGCATGGTGTCAAGGCCTTCTGTAGTTGGGAACCTGTCAGCCTCGTCTCCAGGCACTCCCCACCCCCCTCCAAGGCTGTAGTCACAACAGGTTACTACTGGCCGTTTTGAAAGGACAGCTTCTATGTCCATACCTCTATGCCTTTGTTTGATCATGCTAGTTTCCCTTGTTAGGTGCCATTTCCTCTCCCGTGCTCAGTCATGAACCTCCTGCTGTCCTTCAAGGTCTGCACTAGATATTATTTCTTCCTGTGTCCATCCCTCATTTTCTGCCATCACCCTGGCAAAGTCAGTCTCTCTTGGCCAGGTTCCAAAAACATTTCACACATATCTCTGATAATGTCATATTATATTGTAGATAACCTATTTTTATTTCTGTCTTTCCTACTAAACCAGAAATGCCCTGCAGGTTGGGACTGCCTTTTTCATGTTTGTATCCCTAACACCTAGTTTCATGCCTAGTCCAAACAGGAGCTTAATACACTTTTGTTGAATGGAATTACTTACGAAGAGTTTTTATGACTCATTTAAAATTAGAGGCCAATGCTTATTTAATAAGTCAGAAGAGGCTATAATAATAGTAGTAATAACAAAGTCCCATTTCCACTGCTTATTCAAGTAACTGCTTCCTTTGTGGAAGTGGATTTTGAAAATCTTCACTTGTCAATGTATATTTTTTTAAAGATTTTTTTTATTATTTATTTGACAGACAGAGATCACAAGTAGGCAGAGAGGCAGAGAGAGACGGGGGAAGCAGGCTCCCTGCTGAGCAGAGAGCCTGATGCGGGACTCGATCCCTGGGATGGTGACCTGAGCCGGAGGCAGAGGCTTTAACCCACTGAGCCACCCAGGCGCCCCGCCAATGTATATTTTTGAGGTGCTTGCGATCCTGAAAGAATTATAGTTCTAATGCAGACTAGAGCTTCTATTCCCTATTTTTTTCATATTGAGTAGATTTGGCCACTTCAGAGATCTGTATGAGATACAGTAAGGTCCATGGATATGCATTTTATCTCTTTCAGACTTCATGGTGATATTTTGTGAACCATTTATGAGTCCATTTAATTCAAACCACATTAAATTGAGCATTTTCCACATATGAAAACAGAGTTACGGAGTTAAGATTCTAGTACAGACAGTCCCCAGCCTATAATGGTTTGACGTAATGATTTTTTGACTTTTTGATGGTGAGAAAGTGATATGTGTTCAGTAGAAACCATATTTCAAATTTTGAATTTTGGTCTTCCTGGGCTAGAGATAAGCAGCACAATATTCTCACGATTCTGGGCTGCAGCACCCACATCTCCCAGCTGGCTGTGCCATCACCACAAGGGTTGTCTTCAGCTAGCAGTGAGTTTATCAGGAGGGAGCCTCATAATAAGTTGAGGCCGATCTATGTTATATATTATATAGTTCTGCTAAATTTGCAAAGTCCCAGTCACTATAAATATGTTTTTTAGGCATTAGTTCATTTGTGAAAGTAAAAACTTCCATAAATGAAGAGGTTCAAATAATTTTTTTAATCTTATTTTTTTATTATTTTATTTTTTGTCAGAGGAAGCACAAGCAGGGGGAGGGACAGACAGAGGCAGAGGGAGAAGCAGGCTCCCCACTGAGCAAGGAGCCCAAGGTGGGACTTGGTCCCAAGACCCTGGGATCATGACCCGAGCCGAAGGCAGATGCTTAACTGACCAAGCCACCCAGGTTTCCCTTAAATAGTTCTTTAAAATCATCATCCCTCCTTCATTTTCTTTGAGTTTTGTAGGAAAGGAGTCAACAACAATTTACTTATTCAGCCATTTACTGAGTACATATTATATGTTAGACATTATGGGGGATGTTTGCAATTCCAGATTGATGAGCTAGCACCTGCCCTTGAATAGTTCATGGTCTAATGGAGAAGGTATATAAATAAATAATTGCAACTTAAACCTTGGAGAAGAGGAAGGAAACTCCTTGAGAAGCCATGATGAGATTAAGACTGGATGTATCTGCAGATGAATTTGTGGTTAGAGAAACAATGAGCTGAAGGGAGTTCATATACCTGATAAAGTCTTTTTTTTTTTAATATGAAGTTCGAATCTAGGTCTTTTCTGTGAATTAAACACATAGGGTAGCACTTGAGAAGAACGGTGAAGATCTAGATGATTAATGCAGAGGATGGGAGGTGGACTAACAGAAACCAGTAAAGGTGGTGTGCAGTATCGAGAAGCAGTGAGCATGGAACCGGAAGTGGATAAAAGGAAATTGTGAGAATATCAGTCAGGACAGTGGTGTAATTCTCTCTGGCTGTGCTCTGTGGCCAACAGAGTGCAGTAAAGTCATACTGTGTGCAGGCCTGTGGGATGAGTAGAACAGAAGTGTAAGAAGGCCAGGGAGTTGAAAGAAAGTATAGCTTAATGTGGAAGGACGTAGCATTATGAGGAAGTGGATAAACTTGGAGAAAGTTAAGAAATTAGAGGAGGAGGGTAAGGCCTGGTACTTTGTAGGTCCTCAGCAATTCTTCATTTTCTCCTTTCTGGCTCCCCTTTCCTGTGCCTTGTTTTGCCAACACCATGACCACCTGCCTTTGCTGTGGTTTATATGAATAGTTTGAAGTCATGATGGTAGCAGTTGGCTCGGAGGGTAAGATTAGCAGCCAGGTCTTCCTCAGAAGTGCCCCAGTGGTTTGGATGCTGGCAGTGCCTCATGAGGTTGGCCTTGGCCTCTAGGAGAAGTTCACGCCTTGCCCCCTCATCCCACTACTTGTGCTCCAAGTGTGGATCAAGAGCAAAGACATTTCATTGGCCATGGTTCTCAGACCGGGAGTTTATTCAGTGATGAGAAAGGTTAAGACCCTAAGCCTTTAAGGGTTTCCACCAAGTTCCCCTTCTCTACAAATCTAACCACAAGCGCACATCTCATTACTTTCAAAGATTTCAAAAGGAGTCTCTTTTTTTTTGCATACAGAAGTAATGACCGTACTGGCAACCCAAGGGGTATTCCTACTCAGGATCTAAAATACCTAGTAGTGTTGGTTGTACCTTGTGATTTCTTTTATGTGCGTTATTAAATGTATTGTCATCATTTTTTTTAAAGAAACAGTTTTTAAGGCTTTCATTCCAAGTGAGGACAAACTATCATACGTGGAAACATACTATATTTCATTCCCAGAAATTTTTTCACCTGTACTTTTGAGTGTAACATCAGAATCTAATAAATCATTATTTCACAGAATGCTTTTTTGCTGTAGTATAAGGGAAAAAACTCATAAGAAAGGAGTCCTGCATCCTGAGTGTGAAACTGCGGGAAAGGTGAGAATTCCTAGAGTTAGTAAAGTGAAACCACAGGTCATCAGAATCTTAGAAATGGAGTAAATTCTCATGAAGAAATCCTGGGGAGTCTAAATCACCAGTCTTGCTCTTTCCCTATTGTTACGGATACCTCTTAAAGCATTTAGCAATGCTTGCCTAGAAAAGAATTGAATACTGTTCTCTTGAAATTTCATCTTCATCTGGGTGGTGTTGAGAAAAGTGTGTGCCTCCCTTGGCATTAGTCACATGAAGTAGGACATTCAGCTTTATCCACTAAGTTGTAACATCCATCTGGATCCTATGGATTGCTCTATACCAGCCAACTCAGAACATGTTTGCTTATTCTTCAAGGGCTTGTGTTGACAGGTAGACCTGTAATTTCTATGACTAAGATATGGTTTCCATAGCCTACCGTATCATAATAGATTTGTGTTGGGTTAAATTTGCCTAAAAGCAGATCTCTTTTATTCTTTGACTTTAAAGCAAAAGATAATGGAAAATAAGTAATACTTCCTAATTAGGTATTTACGTCAAAGAGACATTTTCAGAGTTAAAAGTATTTGTTCTAAATGATAGTTCAAATATACTTTTCTAAAGACCTTTAATTGGCAACTTTCACACTCAAGTACTGGTACTTGTAGAAGAATTTTTTCTGGATTTTCTATTTTAATTTTTTTTTTTTTTAAGATTTTATTTATTTGTTAGAGAGAGAGCGAGCGAGCACAGGCAGACAGAGAGGCAGGCAGAGGCAGAGGGAGAAGCAGGCTCCCTGCCGAGCCAGGAGCCCGATGTGGGACTCGATCCCAGGACGCTGGGATCATGACCTGAGCCGAAGGCGGCCGCTTAACCAGCTGAGCCACCCAGGCAGCCCCTGGATTTTCTGTTTTAAAAAAGAGTTTTAGGGACACCTGGCAGGCTCAGTCAGTAGAGCATGCGACCCTTGATTCCCATGCGTTCAAACCCCATGTTGGGTGTGGAGCCTACTTAAAAAAAAAAGAGCTTTAGTTGTTCATTCTTGTTCTGTTCAGGCACTTGGATATTATATGTTAATGACATGACTATCCTTTTCCTAACACGCATATGAAGAAGAAAGAAAACTTTCCTTCAGATGTCTTACTTGGATTTTAATTAATCGATATAAGTCTGTTTTCTTTTCCTCTTTAGGTTGCAAACATGTTAAAGGCATCCTGTTATATGGGCCCCCAGGTTGTGGTAAGACTCTCTTGGCTCGACAGATTGGCAAGATGTTGAATGCAAGGGAGCCGAAAGTGGTCAACGGGCCAGAAATCCTTAACAAGTACGTGGGAGAATCAGAGGCTAACATCCGTAAACTCTTTGCTGATGCTGAAGAGGAACAAAGGAGGGTAATGTTAATATAAGTATAATTTAGTGAAAGTTTGTTATCGCTTTTATGATGAATGAAACCAAAGCTAAGGTGGAAAACTTGTTACTGTGATCCATGTTTTGAAAAATATGCAGGTAGAATTTATTTAGTACTGAACTATATCACTGAACCAGGGATTATGGGGCATTTACATGATGTGAACACAAGCCATTACCCACATGGACATAATACCAAGATAGATGATTATATAAGCCAAAGGTTTTGCAAAAAACAGATCATGAATTTATTTTCAGGTGTCACTTTTATTCCACATTACTTTCAGAAAGTTAAACTCATTTATCCTTTAGCAAAGGGGGAAACTAAATTCATAAAATGACTTGGAGAATTATCTATCGCTGAAAGCATGTTTACTCACTTTCTCACTGAGTCTCCTCAGCTGTAGAGTGACAGGTATGAATTGTTAGGTCTCAAAGGAAAGTTTGATGTGGGTCTTAGAAAAAAATTAATTAAAAGTCAAACCAGAGTTTACTAATTGTTATGGTTAATTTTATGTGTCAGTCTGATAGGGCCTCAGGGTGACCACACATTTGGTTAAACATTATTCTGGGTGTGTTTGTGAGGATATTTCTGGATGAGATTACCATTTGCATTGGTAGACTGAGTAAAGCAATTGCCCTCCCTAATATGGGTGGGCCCCATTCAATCAGTGGAAAGCCTGGCTAGAACAAAGGGCTGCTCCTCCACTGAGTAAGGGAATTTCCTACTGCCTGACTGCTTTTATCTGGGCCATCAGTTCTTCCCTGCGTTTCTACTCAGACTGAAACTGCCTCCCTTGGAAGCTCAGTCTCCAGCTTACAGGCCCTACCATTGGCTCTCTTGTGTTTCCACCTTGCCAAGTGCAGACATGGGACTTGTCAAACCCCATAATTGGGTTACCCAATTCCTTATAATTCGTCTTTCTGTAGATAGATATAGATCTATATTTAGATCTATGTAGATCTCTTTCTCTATGTGTGTATATTTTCAGATGACCAATAGGGATGGATCTATAGATCCATCTTACTGATTACATTTCTCTGGAAAACCCTCATACACTAATACCGACATATTTATTTCATTGACAGAAGTTTAAAAACAATGCCATCAGATTTCTGCTTCTAGCAATACAGTAGAGTAGGTAACCTGAAAACCTGCCTTCTGTAAATACCTTCAAATGCTGAGTAGAATATAACTAAAATCATTTTAAATGCATAATTTAGTTTTCAAGAAAGAAAAGAGGATCTCCAGAAATGAAAAGAAAACTCTGAAAATTAGAGTGGTAGAGATAAGAGCTACAGCTTTTTGTTTTGGTAATCTATGAGTTTGGGTTTTAGTACCTGCTAGCTGGCAGAAAATGAATCCTCGAGCGAACTTCAGATGTGGACTAGGAACTGGAACCTTCAAAGGGGTTGTGTCCTCAATGAAAAGAATGGACTAGAAATTGCTCACTAACATAAATAACAAAGACATTTAACCATCTGTCTGAGTTCTTCAGTGGGATCTAAAGAATCTTTCATGGGAATTCTGAACTGTGGTTTCTTACCTCATGCTTAGGATTTGAAAACACACACACACACACAGACACACACACACACCCCTCACCACTACCACCACCATCACCACCCCCACCACTGACTTATGTGGTCTGGGGCCCTCCTGCTGAGAAATTGATTTAAAGATGAATCCTGAACTAATAATAGCATGGGGTTGATAGATATTAACAAACCTCTGGGGAGGAGGAGAATGGAGGCTCAGAAAAAAAGGTCCTGGTGTGTAAGGTCACCATCCCTTTGGAGATATTAGCCATTTCTGGAGGGAGCTGCTAAACCGCTGTGCAGCCCTTTTGACGGGCCAGTGGGAACCGTGGGCCAGAGGTTCAAAATGAACGGCTCACAAAGGAAGGACACCTGATGAACATGCCTCAGTTTGAGCTGGGGCCCTGGAAGGCTGCACAATAGAAGCAGAGGTTAGCCCAAAGTAGACATGCTCTCACAGAGGCCAGCTTTGAATTGCATCTCATTTCTCTAAAATTAAATTGAAGGCTCCGAAATCACCGGTACCCCTCGGCAGAATCCAGCAGAATTGTAGATCCTTCCTGGAGGAAGGTAATATTGTGCAAGGTCGCAGATTATTGGTTTACAAATGAGATGCCTGGTTATAATCAAAAGCAGTCAGGTACACAAAGACATAGACAACTTGAAGAAAGAGAAACAAAAGGTGATAGAAATTGGGCCTTCAGATATCGGAATCCTCAGATACAGGCTTTTAAAATAACTTCACTTACCATGTTCCAAGGGGAACAAGATTGAGAATTATGGACGAGCAGTGATTTGTTTAAAAAAAAAAAATCAAATGGAAATTCTGGGAATGAGAAATTCAGCAACTGAAATTAACTCAAATAGATGGGTATAAATAGCAGATTAGACACAGCTGAAGAGAGGATTGGTGCACTGAAAGTTGTTAGACAAAAATAACCAGAGAAAGGATGAAAGCAATGAAAAGTGTCAGAAAATACCAGCACAAATGATGGAAACTAGAAATCAGTTGAATGTTATTTCTAAAAAGTTGAGAGAGAAGAACTGTTAACTTAGAACTTTGTATCCAGTAAATGAATAAATCGTCATGTAATATAGAATGAAGTATTACACAGTAATAAATAAACAGAATATGGTCATACATAGTTGTCTCACAAATAAATGTTGAGCAAAAGAAAATAATGGGGAGGGATATTGGAGAAGAGTTGTGAAGACATTTGCTCACAATGCTGGTGCTGTTCTATTTCTTGTTACGTTATATGGACATTCATTTTGTGAGTTTCTTGAAACATGCATTTGTATTTTGTGAACTCTCTCTCTCTGTATACCATAGTTCACCATGGAAAAGTTCCAAAGATAATAATAATCAGTGCATGAGACAACAATAATAGTCATCAATACAGGTTTGGTTTTTTTTTTAAGGTTAGAACTAAAGTATGGAACAAAACATATGGGAAGTGGATTAAGTCTGTGTAAGATCTTTGTACTATTTGGGAAGAAGATAGTACTGTTAATAACATCAAGCTTTAAGTTAGGTGGGTATGTGAAAATTGTGTATAACTTTCACCCTTTTCCAAAGCGTGAGGAGGAGCTGGGAGAGGAATAACAAAAACTCAAATTCTTTAGAAGACATGACTCAAAGAAAATGTGAAGATATTGAAAATGTAACTTCAAAAAAAATTTCACTTACATCAACAGTCAAAATGATAAGTACTAGAACTAAGTCTTAACAGGAAAATTAAAGGAGAAAATTATAAGCATTTTTGAGAATCTTTTTTTAAGAGCTAATAAATGATAAATGATGTTTATGTGTGGGAATCTGACAATATCATAAAAAAACAGATCTTCCCATATTAATTTATAAATTTATGCTTTTCCAATCAAATCTGATGGGAATTTTTTGGAATTTGACAACTTGATTTTTTTTTTTTTTTTGGATACTTGAAGAGCCATGAAAATTTTTGAAAATTATGAAGAACTTATATCATACTGGAAAGCTGTAGTAATTGAGACAGTTATATATTCTTGCATAAATAGACCAAGGAAACAGAATAGAACACAGGAAGTACTTATTATATGAAAAGTGACAGTACAAATGAAAGGGAAAAGAATATTCCATGAATTAGGATGAGATTGTCAGCTTTCTGTTTCGATTAAGGTAAAATAGTCCTTATCATATCATACAGAACTGCAAAATAGATTTGCAAAAAATAAATAAAACTTACCAGAGGAAACATTTTTAGAAGAAATCTAGGCAAAAAGCTTTAAGAATTGAGGCTAGAGAAGAATTTCTTTAAAAAAATTAAAAAAGAAGAAAGAAAGGCATTTATTTATTTTTTTATTGCCTCCCAGGCACCCCAAGAAGAATTTCTTTATTAAGATTTGGAAATCAGGGACGCCTGGCTGGCTCAGTGGGTTAAAGCCGCTGCCTTCAGCTCGGGTCATGATCCCAGAGTCATGGGATCGAGCCCCGCATCGGGTTCTCCGCTCTGCGGACAGCCTGCTTCCTCCTCTCTCTCTGCCTGCCTCTCTGCCTACTTGTGATTTCTGTCTATCAAATAAATAAATTAAAAAAAAAAAAAAAGATTTGGAAATCAGTGCTCGCTTCGGCAGCACATATACTAAGATTTGGAAATCAGGGGTGCCTGGGTGGTTCAGTGGATTAAAGCCTCTGCCTTGGGCTTGGGTCATGATCCCAGGGTCTTGGGATTGGATCAAGCCCCGCATTGGGCTCTCTGCTCAGCAGGGAGCCTGCTTCCTCCTCCCCCTCTCTCTGCCTGCCTCTCTGCCTACTTGTGATCTCTCTCTCTGTCAAATAAATATATAAAATCTTTAAAAAAAAAAAAGATTTGGAAATCAAATCCATAAAAGAAGAAATGTTAATTTGGTTACAGTAATATAATATGAAGAAAATTCCCTCAGACAAGTTACACTGAATAGAGATGTATCAGACTGGAGAGGATATTTGCAGTGCATATAATCCACAAATAACTGGTGTTTTATAAATTATCTGTAATAACTCCTTTATAAAAAGTATGAAAAAGACAAATACCACAATTTAAAAAATAAAACCAACTAACAGGGACATCCGGGTGGCTCAGTCAGTTGAGTGTCTGGCTCGGTTTTGGCTCAGGTCATGATCTCAGGTCTCTGGCCTCGGCCCCATTGGTTCTCGAAGGCATGGGTCCTAGTGGATTGGTACAAGTCCAGTAATTCACAGGTCCAGTAACTCTTCAGACAGTCCCAGAACCAATTCAGTTTTACCATTCATCCCTAATACTACAATATTTTCTGTTTCAGAAATCTTTTAAACACTCAGCGTACCAAGAAAAATTGTCAGCACCATTTACTATCTGGGTTGAAAGAACTCCTTTTTAAAAATTATTTTTTAAGTTATTTTACAAATAATTTACAAATGTAAGAATAAAAAGGAGTAAAAGACTACCATATTTAATACAAACTTAAATATACCAAACTAAATTTTTATTCCATATTTTCTTGGTCTTGAAGATATGGACATAGCTATCTATATCTATGTAGCTATCTATATATCTATCTCCATCCAAATGGGTAGGAGCCTCTGAAGGTAACTAATGGTTCATCAGTTATCATGCATGAACTTCTACATACCAGTTCTAAGTTTTATCTTATTTTTTTTAAAGATTCTATTTTTATTTGTCAGAAACACAGAGAGAGAGCATGCATACAAGCGGGAAGCGCGGCTGGCAGAGAGAAGCAGGCCTCTTGCTCAGCAAGGACTCAGTCCCAGGACCCTGGGATCATGATGTGACCCGAAGGCAGACGTTTAACTGACTGAGCCACCAAGGTGTCCCTGATACTAAGTTTTAAATACACCTCTTATGGAGTCTATCTAGCTTATCATTATTTCTGGTTCTTTTTGTACTTGCATTGTCAAGACATAATACTTGAAGAATTTTTTTTAAATCATTATTTTGTTGAAGAGAGGATGGCTACCAGATACTCCATAATTGCAAAACATTTTCACTTTTAGATTTGTCTACATCTTTTAGAATGGTCACATTTTTTAATATCTATATCACCTGTTTCTTCTCATCATCTCTCTCTATAGTACCTGCCTTCAGCATCCTTCTACTTAGAATCCATATCAAGGAAATTTGATATGTAGATGAAATAAAAGATGAAAGAATACTGTCATGTGTCCTTAACAGAAAAATGAGATGGTCTAGTTTCTTGTCACAGAATCTTATACAATGAAGATTTTTGTTGAATAAGTAACTCGATGAAAATGCCCTTTTTTTTGTCCTTAGAAATATATTATTCACTCATTCTTTATTTTTTAACTTGAGAGAGAGAGCATACGCACAGGGGTGAGGTAGGGGTGGAGGGAGAGGGAGAGAGAAACTCAAGTGGACTCCCCGCTGAGCTCAGAACCCAGCGCAGGGCTCACTCTCCCCCTGAGATTAGGCCTGAGCTGAAACCAAGAGTCAGCGCTCACCGACTGTGCCACCCAGGCACCCCTCACTCATTCTTGAGCTTGAGAAAATTTAGGCAGGATAACATCATCTGAGGGCACATAGTCTGATATTTTACGTAAAATCATCAATTTCACCATCTTCATTAGAGTCTCAAGTGCTGCTGTATCACTCCACATTAATCTTTGGATTAGATATAACAAGTGTGAATTATTTTGCTCTATTGGTTTTCTTTTCTTTGCTATTATGGCCAGAAAGGGGGAAAAATCTGAATTCTCTACTGTGTTCAGTTAAAGCTAAAACCAGGCAACAAAGATGGTGGATGGTGTCTCCAGACTTCTTTTATACCTTCTTTTTTTTTTCAGTATATGTGCTGCCAAAGCGAGCACTCTTTTATACCTTCTTGAAAGATGTTGTAATTTTTTGGACAACACAGTAAGAAAACTGAAGGGTGATGTCATAGCAGTCGTGATTTCACTGTTGCATTATCCCTCTGAGCAATTCCATCATTCTTTCATTTTTCTTATCATCTTAATCTTTTTTAGGATAATTAGGAATCATTGATGAGTAATAATGATGTCATCTCTAAAGTGTTGGAAGAGCACATATATCTTAGATTTATAAAAAGTTTCAGTGGACTCACTGATAGAATGAGTTTTATTGCTTGCAAGACAGAGTGAGTTTTACTCTATTTATTCTATTTTTTAAAATATATTTTCCGGGACGCCTGGGTGGCTCAGTGGGTTGGGCCGCTGCCTTCGGCTCGGGTCATGGTCCCAGGATCCTGGGATCGAGTCCCACATCGGGCTCTCTGCTTGGCAGGGAGCCTGCTTCTCCCCTCCCCACTCTGCCTGCTTCTCTGCCTACTTGTGTGATCTCTGTCTGTCAAATAAATAAATAAAACCTTTAAAAATATATATATATATATATTTTTCCATTTTCTTCTGTGGAAGACTTATAATTTAAAAAGTCATGAAATGTCAGTATTTACAAATAGTTAAAATGGTTCAACCAAAAAAACCCTTAAAAACTGACATTGTGTCTAAGGGACCCTGATGGTATATTGAGGATTAAACACTAGGTGCAGGTGTGTCAAAATGTCCCTTCTTTAAAGAGAGATTTTATAAAAATCTGTTGTGACAGTTTACACATGGCCACATGGGTGTTTTTGGTACTGGTTTTAAACTTGCGGACAGTTTAAATAAGACACTGTTAATGGTACATCTGAGTTGACAAAGAATTTCTAGGTAGATGTTAATCTAGCCAGCCTTTCAGTTACGCCTTTTCTCAATTCTTACAACCAGGAATGGCTTGGTATTCTCAGCTAATGACCCCATGGAGGGTAGATATGTGTTACATAATAGAGGGAAGCATCACCTCTGTGATTCTGGACAGTCCAAGCTGAGAGATGAACACTGGCATATAGGTCAAACTAGTTATATATAGAATAGCCGTTATCCTAGGCAGTTGCCAGCGGCTTGACAGACAGCATCAGCTCTGTTCCTGTGGGGGAAGACGTTGCAGAGGGTAAGAACAGAGCTAGAGGCCAGTGAATTAAAGAGGACTGCATTGTGGAATTTTAAACTCTTGGGTAAAGGTTTATTGATGAGTCAGCTATATTATTCTGTGAACATTAATCTTAACATCTTCCCTACCTGACTTCTGACTTATTGGAAGAACTTACCTTTATTTAAGTAACACACCTGTAAAAATTGGTGTGGTTGTACTGACTAGGTTGGGGGGAAGGCACCTGATGACAGGTCACAAGATTGGTAAGGTTCTGAAAAGGTCAGAATGGTACTGAACTATGTTTAAGACAGATTGTTCCTGTGGGCCTGCGGTGTTCCTATTGTCTTTGGCTTCCCATCCACTCAGACGATTTTTAAGGTCAGACTGTGAAGGAAGTCATGATTCCAGTGGCAACATAAGGCACATTGAACAGCAAAATCCATACATTTTAGCAGCTTTTTGTTTCATGCTAAATTGGCAGACAGCCTTGAATAAAAGTGTCTTATAAAATAATGTAGAAACTCAGGTGCCTGCGTAGCTCAGTCGGGTAAGCATCTGCCTTCAGCTCAGGTCATGATCTCAGGCTTTTGGGATCAAGCCCCACACCCTGCTCCCTGCTGGGCAGGAGGAGTCTGCTCATGAGCTAGTTCTCTGTCTCTCTCTCAAATAAATAAATAAAATCTTCTTAAAAAAACTATGCATATGTTAAAACTCACAAAACTGCTTGCCAGAAAAGTCAGCTTTACTTCATAATGAATTTTTAAAAGCAGATAAAATATCTTATAATGCTTACTTCCTATTGTTCATATTCTCTGCAAGATGATAGTTATGTGTTCATCAGGGTTTCTGAAATATAACTAGACTTTCTTCCCCTGAACACTACTTCCAGATTGTTCTCCTTCCACCAGTTTTAAAAACTAAACTAAAATCTGAAAAAAATCAATTTTCTCAATATAGTCATATTTATTGAACAGATATATCTGATGATAAATGGTAGCTTGGTTTCTTAAAAAAAATTTCAACACAGAAAGCAATCATCTTCCTGTAGAAAAGACCGAGAATAAGGAATTGGAACTATACCCTTAGCTTTGCCAAACACTTCTGTATGGTAGGGTATTAATTCTTGGGAATTTTGTGACTGAAATGTCTTCATAATTTTTTAAAAAGATTTTATTTATTAATTTGAGATGGAGAATGAATGATGGGGAGGAGGGGCAGAGGGAGAGAAAGAAGCAGACTCCCCGCTGAGCAGGAATCCCGAAATGGGGCTCAATCCCAGGACCCAAGATCATGATCTGAGCCAAAGGCAGATGCTTAACCAACTCAGCCACCCCAGGCGTTCCGTAAAGTAGTCAAAATTTTTATGACAAAGAGTAATGTCGCAATACTATGACAAAAAAAATAATAATGTTATGACAAAGAATAAGAGCAAGCTTGCCCAACCTATTGCTCTATAATAGAATAGGCTTGTAATATAAAAACATAAAGCCCAATAGAAATGACATCTCATTGAAGAAAAGATTATTTAGTCTACAGTATTAGATCAGTTAGTTAATTGTTTGAATAAGAATCACTTGGATTCTTACTTCACATGTACCATATACAAAAATGAAACTGATAGACTGAAAAATTATATGTAAAGTAAAAATTGAAAAAGAAAATATAGGTGACCATAAGGGTCTGTAAAGGGGGAGGATTTTAAGGGTCAACGTAATTTTACAAACCATAAAAGTAAAACTGGGTAATTTTGGCCACTGCATGGTAAAAAAAAAAAGTAAAAAGTCCTTCTATATTAAAAAATGTGCCATAAATAAAAGATGAATGGCAAACTGGGATAAAATATTTATAACAAATAAATAATACCCTTAATACATAAAGAATTTTTCTGTGAATCAAAAAGAAACACTGTTAAATTGCAACAGAAAAATGTACAAAGGATATGTACAAATAATTATAGAAAGAAAAATTACAGATGGTAAAAACATGATTTTAAAAAGTGCCAGCCTCTTCAGTAGTCAGACAAATGCCAGTTAAAAACAATTGAAAAACGCCATTGCTCAGTTATCAAGTTTGGAATTACTTTTTAGATTTTTCTAGTATTCATTACTTGTGAGGATATACCAAGAGAGGCACTGTCATATTCCTTGGTGGGATTATAAAGTGGTAAAATCTTTCTGGAAAAGTATTTGACAACCTATTTCAAGGGCCTTAAGACACTCAACACACCTTTTAAAGCAGCAATTTGCATTCAGAAAGTAATCAGGTCTATTGTCAAGGAGTTAAGTACAAAAATGTTTATTATGGGGCGCTTGACTGGCTCAGTCAATAGAGAATGTGAGCCCCATGTTGGGTATAGAGATTACTTTAAAATCTTAAAACAATGTTTATTTTAGCAACACATATAATAGTAAAAATTTAGAAATTATTAAATATCTGAAAGGAAGGAATTAATGCGAAGTTAGGGGAGTTCTCTGTGCTGCCAGTCATACAGTGAAATATTATGGAGCCATTAAAAATTACATAGTTGTATTTATAGCCATGTGAAAGGGCTGAAGATAATATCTGTTGAAAAAAGGGATACAAATTACCTACACAGCACTTAATTAATAATATGAGTTACTTGTGGATGGTTGAATGTTGGATGATTGTGATTTCTTTACACTCCTTAGTATTTTTCTACATTTTTATAATGATCATGTATTTTGCAAATAGAAACAAAAATAACAGTTTTAAATAGTTTTCAAAGAATAGTTAATGTTCAGGAGAATAAAGATGCAGTAAATTCCCAATTTTTTAATTAAGATAAATTTAAAATATAGAAATAAATCCACAGAATGTTAACATTTATCTTTAGGTATTATATAGTATATATCATAGGTATGATATGACAAAACTTATTTTTAATTTACTTCCATTTGTTTTATAACTTTTGCTCAGTTAACATCTAATGCTTTTATAATGAAGTAAAAAAGCCCCAACTCTTGGGGGAAAAAAAAAAAATTCTATCCTTACCAAAGTTTCATGAATACCAACCATATCTAATCCTGAATCTCATTAGGCTCATCGTTTATATTATCCATATAAGTTATATTCGTTTTCACCTGTTTTGTTAATCCCTGATTTTTTATTTGTTTAAAAAAAGAAAAGAGATTTATGGAGTACACTTCCTTCTTTGGCTCCTGTAATAAGAGACTTAAGTACTTGAATATAAATTGTTAGAGGGTCCATGTTAACCTAATGAAGTATGAGCATTTGAAAGCATTTGCATCTATTAGAAGTTTATATAAACTGTTTTCTTGGAATGATGCCTCTGTCTTCAGTAAACTCAAACAAATCACCATGCAGAAGAAATAGCACCCCCTTGACTGCTCTTTCTATAGACTATGTCTCTGTTCTCACTTTACTGTTAGGAAGAAGTCCTTTGTTTTCATGTGATATAACCAAATGTGAATCATGTTCACCTCCTTCTGTCATCTGCCCACTTCCCAGTTGACCTCCGGATAGAGTCACTGCTTAGTTATATAAAATGACAAACGTTAAGCCTGCTGCAACAGGGACAGTGTTCTCACCAAAACTCAGGGAAAATGGAGAGAGAGTTGCCATTCACAGACTTAAGACAGGCGCCTGATAATTATGAGTTCTCCTTTCCAATAGTGAGATAAGAAATACATGTCAATGAACAGATTGTTATTTGATGGACTGTTCACATTCATTAGTATATAATGTGTATTTTTGTTGAGTGGCTATAAAATGTGAGGTTCTGGAATGCCTTTTCAGTTTGTAGAATTCTGAGAATGCACTTCAAGTACCTTTGGGAGGGTAGAAGCCATGAGTATACCTGCTGTATTTATTAGTCAAAATGGAGCAAAATCCATCTGTGACGGCTTTCTTTGACTAGTTTGTTAAGTGATATATTCGAATCATGACCTTTACTCTAATTCCTTCCCTCACTAGCTTGGTGCGAACAGCGGTTTGCACATCATCATCTTTGATGAAATCGATGCCATCTGCAAGCAGAGAGGGAGCATGGCTGGCAGCACAGGAGTTCACGACACTGTCGTCAACCAGTTGCTGTCCAAAATTGATGGGGTAGAGCAGCTGAACAACATCTTAGTCATTGGTATGTTTGCTTTAAAACAAAAAGAAAAAGAAAAATGATTTCAAAAAACATTAGACACACAGGTTCTGAATTAAGGTCTGTGTGGGTTATGGTTCATACTGTGTTGCCTGTGTTTCCAAATTAGAATCAGGTGATACTGAAGTATCTTAAGTGCCTATTTTAATGTCTGGCCTTAATAGGACAAATAAAAGATGGGGGTCAGTGACTCATAGGTGGATGCTCCTAGCTCAAAGATGAAAAAGGCAGCACAGTGTAATGCAGTGGTTTTCACACTGCGCCCTATAGGCCTCCAGGGGCCCTCAGAGGTGCCTCATAGTCTGTGAGTGAGCTTCACATGTCTCCCAATTATAACTTCTTCTTTTAACTGTTTCATGTACTGAGGTTCTCCTAAGATGACTTTAAAAAACAAGACAAAACTTCTGGTATTTATGAAGAGTGAAAACCATTGGCCTACAGAAAAGGAGAGGGCAAATCACATTGTCCCTTCTCACTTTGACAGGTTACTTAGCCTCTCTGAACCTCTCAACTCTCTGAACCTTGAAATTCTCATTACATTTATACTCCATTGGCAGTATAGTGAAATACTGAAGTGGAGTCTTCAGGTATTTCCATTGGAACAGATCAAGAACAAATGATATTTTTATTTGAGAATAACTGGTTTTCCATTTGACCTTTATAAAATATCTTAGCTTGTTTGAGAAATTACTATTCTTACATATACTGAAGGGACATTGTATCTTACTTTTGAACTTTTGTTGTTTTGTTTTGAAATCTGTACCCAGGAATGACCAACAGACCAGACCTGATAGATGAGGCTCTCCTTCGACCTGGAAGACTGGAAGTTAAAATGGAGATAGGTAGGCAGAGTGCTGTGACCTAAGGAGCACCATGTTTACCTGCTCAAGTACCTATAAGAAAAGCATTAGGATTATAATAACTTCTGTTTTATTTTCAATTTTACCAGGCTTACCAGATGAGAAAGGTCGACTACAGATCCTTCACATCCACACCGCAAGGATGAGAGGGCACCAGTTACTCTCTGCCGATGTAGACATTAAAGAACTGGCTGTGGAGACCAAGAATTTCAGCGGTGCTGAACTGGAGGGGCTGGTGCGGGCGGCACAGTCCACTGCTATGAACCGACACATCAAGGTCAGGAGCACCCGCTAGCACGTTAGGGGTCTGCAGCTCTCTCGGTGCCGTGTCAGTGTTCTTTCTCTTGCCTTTCAAACCTGCCAAGGGCTGTGGTAGTGCTGACTTCTGACAGAGAAGAGACATGGTAAAAGGAATAGGAATCGTCGGTTGTCCAAGTTCGGAGAGGCAGGAAGCCGAGGGTGGTGGCCTCTGCCCCAGGGCAACCACGAACACTTTGTGCCTCAGGGTGCCGCCATCTGATATAAACATGTGACCACAAAGAGTTGCAAGAATCTGATTTTTAGTCTTTGTCCTGTGTTGAGTTGTAACATGTCATGGGAAGTTGGGTTTTTCTGCAATGCTCGGATTTATGGGGGCTGTTTCCATTCAGCCCATACACTGAAATACCTGTTTTCTGAGTATTAAACTGGAGACACAAAGATGATAAACCACGACCTCTCCCCTCGAGGAATTGCGAGTGAGGCGGATAGACATGTTTCTCAATTAGTACAATAATGTTATTGATACCATGGTAGGAAGACATACCAGGATACTTCTATGTTGAGAAAGTGCTTTTGAGTCTTTACCATCCTTTCTCTTCAGGGATAGATGGATGACTCCCGGATGTATGTCTTTATCTCTTGAAAGCTGCTTTCTCCTGCTTTCAGATTTACACAAAATACCTCTACCTTGATGTTTTATCAGGTCTCAAATTTAATATTCCAAAACCAAATTCACTGTCTTTTTTTTTTTTCTTTACTGCTTTCCTTCCTGTTCCTGTTTTCCTGTTTATCCTAATTTCCCAGACATAAAACTTCAGGAATATCTTTAATTCCTGCCACTCTACTGTGTCCTATATCAAGTCACTTGTCAAATTTTGTCACTTCTTTTTTTTTTTAATTTTATATTATTTTTATTTTTTTGTTGTTATTTTTATTTAAACATATAATGTAACCCCACCACCCTCTCCCAACCCCCCTCCCCCAAATTTTGTCACTTCTATCTTGGCAGTGTCCTTCAGTTTGTACCTACCTTCTGTTTGATTAGCTTTCCCGTTTCATACTGTTCTACCCTTCAGAACTTTCAGAACAAAGTATAGACTTCTTAGCCTGATCCTTAAGGTCCTCTAGATCTGACCGTAAATGGGCCTTTCCATGTGTGTTCCCAGTTATTCTCCATACTTTAGCCAAACTGAAGTCCTCATTGGTCTTCAGACATTAATTTATTTTTTCACTTCTCTGCTTTGGCGGAAGTCTTTACCCTCTATGTTTGCTTCTCTTTAATACCTAGTTCAGACGCCACCACTTTCTTCAAACCTTTTCTGATCGTCTCCTTTAAGACAGATGTATTGTCTTCCTTCTTGAAATAGTAATGTATCACTTAAGGTGCTTGCGGTTCCCTTTGGTTCACAGTAGCTTTACCCAGTACCTTCTTTATGCCAGATGCTGTGCTGGCAGCGAACGCTACACCTGGAAGAAGTAAACCACTTACCCTGTGCAGCCCACGTTTCATCTCCACCTTCAGTAACAGCCAGGACAGGGGACGTAAGGAAATGAAAGGGTATTAGATTTGGTCAGCTCGTGGTGTGAGAGGGTGTTCCGCGGAGACATTTCTGGGCAAACGAGTCTCTTGGAGGGGTAGGACATTTTAGGTAGAAGGCAAAGGAACAGAGGCACAAAATAGCATGGTGTGTTAGGGTAATTCAGTATCGCTTCAGCATAAAAGGCAGGGGAGGGGAGGTAGAGACAATGTGGGGAATAAGTATAGGAGACTAAAGCAGGGAATGGAGCACAAAGAGCCTTTTGTATTGTGCTAAGAAGTATGCACTTTTTTCCTGCGAGTAGTGCTAAGCCATTGAAGAGTTTTAGGAAAAGCAGCGACATAGTGTTAAAACATAAGCTCACTCTGGCAGCTGTGTCGAGTGGAGTATTGATGGAGTATTGTGATGGAGTGGAGTTGGGTTGGGAACATCCTATCACTGGTTCTGACCCTAGGACTGTGACCCATGGGCCATATCCAGCTCTCCACCAATTTTTATAAATAAAGTTTTGGGGGAAGATACCCATTTATGTGTGTGTTGTCAGTGGCTGCTTTCATGCTACAGTGGTAGAGTTGAGTATTTGCAACAAGGATTGCGTGGCCCCCCAAGGCCTAAAATATTTACTCTCTCATTCTTTACAGAAAAGGGTCATCAATCCCTGTTCTAGACTTTAAGTCCATATCTCATTTGTGTCTGAATATCCTACAGTGCCCCAAATAGGTCTAAATACAGAGAACATAGCAGGTGTTTGGTAAGTGTTTCTAAAATTAGTAAACTGATGTATGTATTCTGAATCAAGCTCTACCCATGAGTCATAATTTCCCTACATAATAGAAGTGACTTTGTTCTAGCTCAGGACTGCCAAAGGTCAGGATAGTGTGGAAATCCCGTATTGGGTCCTTTATAGAATGAGTCCATCCATCATCTATTCATTCTTCCATCCTTTCTCCTTGCCATAAGAAATATCTTAGAAGTGATGGGGACTCAAGAAAAATTGTGTAAATGATGTGAGGATTGTTCCCCATCATACTGATCTTTCATCTTAGGCCACATCAGTGCATCTTGGTATAATCCACAGTGACTGGTGTATTATCAAAGCTTTCATAGCCAATGGCCACTGGATTTTTCTCTTAATCACTTGTCATTTTTTTTTTAATTTTTTTTAAGATTTTATTCATTTATTAGTTAGAGAGAGAGAGAGAGTGAGTACAGGCAGACAGAGAGGCAGGCAGAGGCAGAGGGAGAAGCAGGCTCCCTGCCGAACAAGGAGCCCGATGTGGGACTCGATCCCAGGATGCTGGGATCATGACCAGAGCCGAAGGCAGCTGCTTAACCAACTGAGCCACCCAGGCGTCCCTCACTTGTCATTTTTACCACAATAGTCCTATCTCAAAATGTCATTCTAACCATTCTCTCACTAAGAAACATGCCTCTCTTCAAGTATATATTGGATTTATCTACACACAAAGCACTGAGTAGTGGTGGAAAGATCACAGATTTTGTAGTCAGAAGGTGTGGCTATGTATTACACTTCTTTCACTTTTTCATTTCTTTCTCTTTTTTTTTTAAAGATTTTAAAAATTTATGGGGCGCAGGGGTGGCTCAGTGGGTTAAAGCCTCTGCCTTTGGCTCGGGTCATGATCCCAGGGTCCTGGGATCGAGCCCCACATCCGGCTCTCTGCTCAGCTGGGAGCCTGCTTCCCTCTCTCTGCCTACTTGTGATCTCTGTCTGTCCAATAAATAAATAAAATCTTTAAAAAAAAAAAGAAGATTTAAAAAGTTTATTTATTAGAGAGCACGCACTAGGGATTGGGGGGGTGGGGAGAAGCAGGCCCCTTGCGAGCAGGTTCGATCCCAGAACCCTGGGATCATGACCTGAGCTGAAGGTAGACGCTTAGCCAACTGAGCCACCCAGGCACCCCTGACTTTTTTATTTCTATCAAGGGGAAATAACTACTTACCTCATCAGGTTTTTGTAAAAATCAAATAGTATATATGAAAGTGCCTTACAAACCATATAAATGTTAATTGTTTCCATTTTTGTTATTATTTTTTTTAAGTTTTTTTTTTTTAAGATTTTTTAAATTTATTTATTTGTCAGAGAGAGAGTGCAGGAGCGAGCACAGGCAGACAGAGTGGCAGGCAGAGGCAGAGGGAGAAGCAGGCTCCCTGCTGAGCAAGGAGCCCAATGTGGGACTCGATCCCAGGACGCTGGGATCATGACCTGAGCCGAAGGCAGCCGCTTAACCAACTGAGCCACCCACGCGTCCCCATTTTTGTTATTATTGACTAATTTGAGAACTCTATATATCCTTTCCAATGCCCGAGTTTCTGAGTTTGTTGACTGTTCACAGTTATAATTTTTCCATTGTAAATATTAGTTACGACTGTACAGAATATATATCCTTAAGATTTGCAAGTAAGAAGTAGTGCAAATAGTTGATATGCTTGCCTTCACTTTTCTCATGTGGTTACTTTTAAACTTAAGGTAATGTATACAGACTTGTGATCCATATCTTTTATACCAAAGAGCTTTTAATTTTTTTTTTTCAGTATCAATAGAATATCTAATACAAGGGACTGTTCGGGCACTTCAGGGAAGAGAAAGATTTAAAGGACACTAACCCTAGCTCCCAAGAAGAAATAATGTGAACTTTTATTTTCTTTTCTATGTTTTTAAAAATCTCTGTTGTCAAACGTCTTAAAACACTGTTTTCCCAACAAGACTCCTCAGCTGAACAAAAGGCATAAGTTGTAATGCTTCCATTGTTGTAGATGTTCATAGCTTCACTAATAGTGAGTGATGAGTATTTAATTTGAAGCTTATGGCCTTTTTAAGACATCCACAGCATTTAATTGTTTGTTCTACTTTCCTGTCTTTGTATTATAAAAAGCCATGATTGGTTTTATTTTGCATCCTTTTCAAAAGTTCTAGGCTTGAATAAAGTCAGGTACACTCAGCTAAACAAGTCTTCCCTGTAAGACTGTTTGGGTTTTGTTTTTGTTTTTTTTCCAAGTTTTCTGAAACGAGAAAATCTGGTTATAAACACCTGATGTTCATGTCATTTGTACTTGAACCCATGTTTGTGGTCAGCTGAAATTCATGTGACATTTGTTTGTTTTTTCCTTGAAAGGCATTTCTGCTTCAGGTAGAAAAGATCCATAACCCAAATTTCTTGTGCTCTAATCAGTTGTAAGGAGGTAAATTGAGGACATGCACTCACACATAGCACACAACACTCTACTTGAATCAAAGCTCTGATTTATGTTTGCAGAATTTCAATAAAATTATTTCTTGTTTTCTGTAGAATTTTGATTGATTAAGGTCATTCTACCCTTAATTTAAGAGGAATGATAAGAACTTTGAAAGGTCAGATTTAAAAGGTTATGAAATTTAAGGGTGACCACTTGATATTTGCTAGTGTTGAAATACAAGTTTATTAGTTTTTGCGGGTATAAGCTGAAAGATGTTGCCTCTTCTATATTGATTAGCTGTTATAAATAAAATGCAGGAAAAAAAATCACGGTAATTCAGACAAAAGAGAAAAGGTTTTCTGAATGAGTAAAAATTCAGAATTGTAAAAAAAAAAATTCAGAATTGTAGAATATTTTAAAATTAGATTTTACTAATTTTGATAAAATAGTAAAAGTTAGCTAAGAGAAGTCTTTAGAAAACGTAATGAATAGGCAGAAATAATTTATAATTATAATATTGGTTGTTTACAGTTAGGTAACTCCTAAAATTCCTGGTGTGCCTAACAACTTGCCCTAAAATAACTCTCGCCCAGCCATCTTAACTCACTTTTAATTCATTGGGTGAGTCCTTTCTTAATAATAAAAAGACAGGTTTCACACAGCTTCAGTCCTGAAATCTGTCATATTTTTTGGCAAATGTCAAAAGCTAAGATTTTCCTTTATATTGCTATATGTTTCATCATTTGAGTTCACTTTCACCAGCAGAGGAAACCAAAACACAAAACATCATAGTAGAAACTCAGAGCTATATGCAGAAGGGGACATTGGGAATGAGGCTGGAGACTGGAGGCTTCATTGGGGTTTTAACATGATTCTATCAGAGTTCCTACTTCACTTTGACTTGAGAGTTGACACCTTGTAGAATCCTTTTTAAGATGTGTCATGAAGTTTTAATCAGAGTTAAAACCTTTATATAAAATTACCTAGGAAGGAAATCTTATATCTACCCTTAGTTAAATTATCCTACCCTTAACTTAAGAAAACTTCGAGGCTTGTATAAGGATAAAATGAGATAATGGGTGTGATGAATGTATATGATAATGTATGTGAACATACTTTATAAACTGTAAAGCACTGGGGTACTTGGGTGGCTCAATCAGTTGAGGATCTGCTTTCAGCCCAGGTCATGATCCCAGGGTCCTAGGATTGAGCCCCACATTGGGCTCCCTGCTCAGTGGGCAGCCTGCTTCTCCCTCTTCCTCTGTCTCTCCACCAACCCCCACCTAGCTTGTGCTTGCTCTCGCTTGCGCTCAAATAAGATAAATAAAATATTTTAAATAATAAATAAATAAAAATAAATAAACTATAAAGTATTCTAGAGATTTATATAGTATGAACTAAGCACTATAATTTTTTTCATAGATGTGCATGTTTCTTGTAACACCATTTCCTTTCTTTAACTTAGAAATGTCAAATAAATGTGGTTAATATTTTTTAAGGTTTTATTTATTTGTTTGTGAGAGCATGAGCAGGGGAAGGAGTAGAAGGGGAGGCAGAGAGAGAAAGAATCTCTCGAATCTCTCAAGGAGAACCCACGCCAAGTGTGGAGCCTGATGTGGGGCTCGATCCTGGGATCCCAAGATCATGACCCAAGCCGAAACCAACAGTTGGATGCTCAACAGACTGAGCCACCCAAGTGCCCCAAATATGGTTAATATTTGTCAAATGCCTAACAGGTGCCAATGAAAACCCTATTAATAATTTAAATGCTAATTGTTCTCTGTATTTAAGTAGAATCTTTTATTATACCTATTCAAATATTACTTGTTACTTTCTTTTTAAAAATATATAAGTCATGTATGAATATATTCTCTTTGTAGAAGACTCAGGGATGCCAAGTGATAGAGGGAAAAGTGAGAAAGGCTGTCTCCAATACGCTTTCTCTTTCTGTCTCCAGAGGAGCCAGCGTTTGGGTTATATCTGTATAGTCTGTTTTCCTTACCTTTACATTCATATATATATATATGTGTGTGTGTGTGCTTTTAAAAAAAATGGAATTATACTGCAGACTGTGTATCTTGGATAGCTTTCCATGTCAGCATATATAAGTTCTTCATTATTTTGCACAAATGCACAGTATTCTAGAATATCATAACATAATTTAAAATGTAAGATCCATGAGAGCAGGAACCCTGTCAGTTTTCTATTCTGATGTCTCTGGTGCCTGAAACTGTAAGTAATGCTGTTGTGAAGTGCTTGCCTTTACCTCCCCAAGTGCATGTGAGAATCCTTTTCTAAGGGAGAGAGCTGGATGTATTTTTTTTTTTAAGATTTTATTTATTTATTTGTCAGAGAGAGAGAGAGCACGAGCAAGCAGAGAGGGGGGAGAAGCAGGCTTCCCACTGAACAAGGAGCCCAATGTGGGACTCGATCCCAGGACCCTGGGATCATGACCCGAGCCGAAGGCAGCCGCTCAACTGACTGAGCCACCCAGGCATCCCAGCTGGATGTATTTTTGAAAACCGCATTTTGTTACCTTGTCTTCTAGTTTCTAGTGTTGCTGATGAGAGATATGCCAGTTTCATTCTGGTTTGTGTGGAGGTAACCTGTTTTTATTTCCCAAAAAGGTTCAGGGACTTCCTCTTCACCGTTAGTGTTCTGGTAGTTTACAGCAGTGTGTCTAGACAGATGTGGGGTTTTTTCCCTCATCCTGATCAGCACTCATTGAATCTTTTAAGCTGCAAAGACACAACTTTTTTTAGCTGCAGAAAATGTTTTTCCTTCTGTCTTACTGTTTTTTTCCTCTATCAACCTCTCTTCTCTCCTTCTGAGACGCCTCTCGGGTCAGTGTTAAATTTCTGGATAGATCTTCCATGCTTTTTTAACCTTTCTCTTTCACTTTGTCATTTCATGGGATTTGGGGCAGGAAGGGAGATAAATAAATGCGTTCTATTTGCCATTTTGGTCTAGTTTCCTGACATAGTTCCTTTTATCCCATAAGGCTGACTTTTTACAAAATGTCTGTCATTTCATTTGTCTCAACAATCTGTTCCTGAAGGAACATGAGTCATATTTTATAGAAATCAATGAAAGGTTGATATTGCTTAACATACTTTTGTTTTACAGTCAGATTTTTGGGGGAAGATACCTTCCTTAAAAAACGCAGTGCCATTTAAAAATTAGACTCACTTGCCTTGTGCTATTGGGAGTGAGCCCAGTCGCATTAAAAAGCATGTTGGTATCTCAGTCACTCATCAGGTCCAGGCAGCTCCAAGTGCTGATAAAGGCCTTGATGCTTCTCCAGATGTCTGTTCTAAGTGTTAGCTCCAGGTGCAGTAAGTAGAATATTTGGAGCTGGCACATGGTTTCTCAACCACAAAGTATGACTACAAATCAAAGTTGTAGGACCTTGGTCTTCTAGAATAATGGTTCACAAACCTATTTGAGCATCAGAATTACCTGTGGCACTTTATGAAAATATAAATGTATGGACCCTCTGTTGGACCTGTTAGATCAAAATCCTGGAGGGAGTGGGGCTGGGCTTCTGTATATCTTTAAAGGCTCTAGAGATTATGCTGGTATGCAGCCAAGGATGAGAACCACTGTTCTTAGAGCCCTCAGTATGTATTTTCTCCTCCTTGTGCCTTATTTTGTGGGGGAGGAGGGAGCTATCCAGCATTTTTTGGTCAAATGTGTCATAATTTACTTAACTGGTGCTCTTTTGCTAGACATTTAATTTGCTTCTAATCTTCTGTTATTATAAATTACTCTAACAGATATCCTGATATATATAACTTTGTGTACATTTGTGGATATATTCATGAGATAAATTCCTAGAAGCAGATTTGTTCAGGCAAAGGTTATGTATGTTTGTGAATTTGAGAGAGTTTTTTTTTTGTCTGTGAAAAGACACCTTTTAAGTCCTCAGGCATTACACTCTTAGACTGAAAATACTCTTATATCTTGGAAGTCCTTACATTTTGCTTTCATTTCTAATTAGGCCAGTACTAAGGTGGAAGTGGACATGGAGAAAGCAGAGAGCCTACAGGTGACAAGAGGAGACTTCCTTGCTTCTTTGGAGAATGATATCAAACCAGTGAGTATGGATACTGAGTGATGGATAAGCCAAAAAATGATCATAATTCAAGAGAAAAGTAAATGCCATTTATGCAATATTCTGTAAGGTTATATCATACGTACTTTTAAAAACCAGGAAATCTCAATATTGGAAGTGCCCTGTATGAGAAACATTTGCACATCAGTGCTGGTGACTAGGTAGTTAATCAGCACTTAAAAATTGAAATTATTTCTCACGATAGGGAGAGCGCCCTCTCATAATACTGGGTCTTGTCAAACTTAACTTTTGCCATTCAATCGGATGTAAAATGAGATCTCATTTTGGTCTTGATTTGTACATCACTGATTATTTATGAAGTTAAGCATCTTTCCATATATTTATTGGCTATACGAGTGTCTTCTGTGAAATGCTATTCGTGTCTTTTGCCTATGTTTCTGCTGTATTGCATATTCTTTACTTTTATTTGGTCTGCATAAGCTCCTTATATAGTCTTAAAATAATTATTTGTTGGGAGTATCTCCTTTAAAGACAAAAATCAATTTGTTTTAGCCCTGTCTACTTTATGATTATTGTGTCTTTTAAATATAAAATAATTATTTCAAAAGTTACTGAACAATGGAAATGACTTAATCTTTTGCTGCTGTCATTTCTAATAGTTAGCGAAAATATTAGAGCCCCGCCTGACGGATTTATCCCATGATTTTTTTTTTTTTAAGATTTTATTCATTCATTTGACAGAGATCACAAGTAGTCAGAGAGGCAGGCAGAGAGAGAGAAGGAAGCAGGCTCCCTGCAGAGCAGAGAGCCCGATGTGGGGCTCGATCCCAGGACCCTGGGGTCATGACCTGAGCCGAAGGCAGAGGCTTAACCCACTGAGCCACCCAGGCGCCCCTCCCACGATTTTATTTAATGAAAATATTTTGGCTACCAAGGGGGGAAACTAAGATAACTTACTTAAGTAATTAATAACTTACTTTT
Source organism: Taxidea taxus jeffersonii (assembly GCA_003697995.1). Lineage (NCBI taxonomy): Eukaryota > Metazoa > Chordata > Mammalia > Carnivora > Mustelidae > Taxidea > Taxidea taxus. The sequence continues at coordinate 11,362 of RCUC01101379.1, read as the reverse complement.
ATTTATTGCACGGATCTGGGGGATAAAACAGAAAGTAAAATGACAGGATAAGTAAGGAAGCCTCCTACATATGGTTAGGCTGGAGATGGTCACTGTTTCCTGGTTCAGGTATCTCGCTGCTGCTCTTATGAGGCTTGGACTATGTACTGGTACTTGGATTGTCTACACATTTCCTACAGTAGCCAGTCAACCAGTATTTCCTAGGCTCCTCCTTTATAACTTTTTATAGGGCCATTCAGTTTCCCATATCCAAAACAGGGAATGATAACTTTCCTCTGTATTCAGGAATCAAAAGACTAGTGTGTGCAGGGATGAGAGGGTGGTCTGCAGAGTGATTTGGTGGCAAAGTAACAGTAAAGAAACCACAGTGTATTGTTAAGAGACAGTATTACAGAGAATGACTTTCTGTGAGGTGTAAGTTCTAATGGTAACATCATTCCGTATGTTGGGTAATGAAAAACTGACTTTTTGAGGGATGTGATAATTTTTTAAAATTTGAAAATCTCAGGATATGTGACCCTTAGATTATGTTGGGTTTTCCTACTCTTTTCTTCACTTGTTAACCTTATGAAAACAAAATTCAGTTAAGTCACTAAGTACTAACATTACTGACTCCTCTTGGTAGCTGGTTTGATGGGAGTTACAATGTGAAAGTAGAAGTTGAAAATGAAGAGGGATGTGATTTAAGCTCTAAAATGTAGTGAGCACACTTAAGACGATTATATATAGTAATTGCTTTTACTTCCATTTTCTCATACTTTAGTCTTTCAGTATAGCTGCCCATTTCTACCTCCTTGTAAATCTTATATTTACAAACCTAGGCTTACCTTGGTGCCATTTAACTTATGTCCCCTGCTGCCTAGCTGATGTGGACAAGATCTTCTCATTACCATTTCATTTCCCATTTTAATCCAAGACACCTACAGTCAGTGTGAGGATAGTATCTCCGTCTGCTGAGCCAACTGCTTCTAATTTCTAAGTCCGTGACCTCTTTTTCTCTTTGTTCTTCACAGAAGGCTACATCCAACGTACTCCTTACAGAAACAAGTACATTGAAACTACCCTTTTTCAGGGATTGTGAGGGCGTGGGCTCTTGTAGAATCTGACCGTAGAATCTATGTTTTATTCCATTAAGTCACCCAAAATAACTCCTCTAACCACTGGGTAAAAGGATAAATGAGAATTATAAAATAATGGTTTTTTGTTTTTGCTTTTATTTGCTTTTTTTAGCTTTTTACATTAATATGGGATATTGCTCAGCACTTTTAGTGTATAGGAATTACTACTCATCTTTTATACCTTTAAGTATTTTAGTTTTTATACGAACACCCAAAATGCTTTAAATTATCCTTTTCCTCCATAGGCATTTGGCACAAACCAAGAGGATTATGCAAGTTACATTATGAATGGTATCATCAAATGGGGTGATCCAGTTACACGAGTTCTAGAAGATGGGGAGCTGCTGGTTCAGCAGACTAAAAATAGTGACCGCACACCACTGGTTAGCGTCCTTTTGGAAGGTGAGAAAGAATGAGCAGATGGCATTAAAAGTAAAAAAACAAAAAACCCCAAAAACCCAAAACCCCACTTTTATAAAGTTTCTTAGCACATTCCAGAAAAATGAATTATTTTCTATTCTAAATCTGTTCATGATCTAAAAAATGTTACAGTCTATGTAACAATATTATGCATAAATTAAAATTTTCTTGGGTTGGAATGTCACTGATGAATGATAGCAACTAGTTTTCTTGTGGGATTGTTTCTAAATTTCTGTTCCTTACTAGACTGTATGCTACCACAGAGTACTTGAGTCAATTAAATAACTATCCACTGAGTGCTGTGTTATGTAATAGACTGTATGATAGCACATAGTACTCAATTCAATTAAATAAGTATTCATTGAGTAAAATGTTTTAGTCATTGAACTGGTTGCTGGAGATACAAAGACACAGAATTCAGTCTGGTCACAAAGAGAAGACATGTAAACAAATTCTTAACTACAGTATATGTGTGAAAATGTGTGTGTGAATGCAAGTCACTTTGCCCAGGGATGATCAAAGAAAGCTAAGGATGGTGTTTAATTTAGACTTTGATGGATTAGGTGGTATTTCACCAAGTAGAAAAGCAGGGACATTCTATTCACTAATTACTCGTTTACAGTTATGATTAGTACAACAGAAAGGTTTGTTGAGTCCACATGACATAGAGATCTAACTCCTTCCAAAGTCTTGGAGTGAGGGCCTCCTAAAACCCATTAAGCCAAGACCTAAAGGATGAGGAGAAGCTGGCCCAGCAGAGTAATTGGGGAAGATGTTCTAGGTAGAGGGACCAGCAGGTGAAAGAGGCCTGGGGAGTAAGGGGATTGAAACAGATAGGGACATTGGCTAGGCATGAAACTGAAGTAGTAGACAGGAGCAGTTAGTACACAGTCTCGTGGACCATATTGAAGATTCAGTCTCTGTCTGAGGGACAATAAAAGCTATTTGTAGGGTTTTAAGCAGTGAAGTGATATGGTAAGATTTGTATTTTCAAAACATCATGAGTGCTTCATGGTAGAGAATAGATTGGAGGGTGAGAAAAGATACAGGAGAAACCAATGGTTAGAAGCAGTTGCATTAATGCAACTTAATGAAAGCTGATTGTGGTTTAAAGTTACATAGGGTAGGGGCGCCTGGGTGGTTCAGTCGGTTAAGTGTCCGTCTTTGGCTCTGGTCATGTCCCGGAGTCCCGGGGATGGAGCTGCGTGTTGGGCTCCCTGCTCAGAGGGGAGCCTGCTTCTCCCTCTGCCCCTCACCCTACTTGTGCTCTCTCTCGCTCTCTCAAATAAATAAGTAAAATCTTTAAAAAAAAAAAATTAAGTAACATAGGGTAGTGGAGATGGAGATAAGTAGACCATTTTGAGAAATATATAGGAGAGAGAATAAATGAGACTTCATTATTATTATTAGTTATTAATCACGATTAAGGAAACATTCTTTGAACTGGCACTTTACACTTATCTTATTTAAGCCCCACTTCAATCCTCTGAGGGCATATGCTTCTGTTTGGCCTATTTGGTAGATGGGGAAGCTAAACTTGGAAATATTAAGTAGCTAGATTGAATATGGGGAAGAGTTATTAAGTATAATCGCCAGGTTTCTAGTATACACCACCTGGTAAATGGTGCTGTTTGCTAAGGGAATGCTAGTGGAGAAGATTTCAGGAAGAAAAATTTCCTATAAGTTTTCCTATAAGATAATTGAATTGGAAATATTAACAGCCCATTGGATATGTGGGCTCAGAAGAGAGGTCTGGCTGGCAGTAACATTCATGAGTTGTCTGTATATATAGACTGTTGTTGAATCCATGGGAGTTGAGTGAGGTGGCTTACAGAAGGGGTGTAAATTGAGAAGAAAAGGGGGCCTAGAACTGATCTCTGAGGTATGTCAACATTTAAAAACCAAATGGAGCAGGAAGAGTAGACAAAGGAGACTGAGCAAGAGGTAAGAGGGAGAGAAAGAGAAGGAGCTATCGCAGAAGTCAAGAAAAATATTTCTAAAGAGGAGTTATCCATTATATCAAATATTCCTAAGAAGCCAACAGATAAAATGTCTGTTGGATTTGGTGACCTAGAGATCATTGGTGACCCAGATGGGAGCCTGGTTCCGTGTAATGGCAATGGAAGCCAGAGGGTTCGTTTCAGGAGGGAGGGAAAATTAAAAGGGAAGGGGGCCAGCGCAGATAATTTTTTGGAGTAGTTCCATTTTGAAGGAGTGGTGTTGAGTGGTGTGAGTCCAGAAAGAGTTTTTTGCTTTGTTTATTAAACTGTTAGGTAGACTAAAGCATGCTGAAATGCTGTTGGACAGACTGTAGGGAAGAGGAAGAGATAGAACAAATGGAGAAGAGGATATAGACAGTGTCAAGTTCCTGAGAAGGTGGGAAGGAAGAATTGGTTGGTTTATGGATGGAAGAGGAACACATCTTCCATTTTACAGAGGGGAAAGAGGGAATGTCCAAGTATAGTTAAGTTTACAGATTTGGTTGCCTTTATGAGAAGGCCTAACTAAATCTTTAAAATTTTAGCTTTTTAAGGCACATTTGCTTCTATAAGGCAGCTTTTCCCTGCCCCCAGTGTCATCTCATAAAAAGATATTTTTTGTTAGACATATGATTTGATGGAACTAATAACGTTGAGTATGGATATGCATTTGAACACATTCTGTTTTTTTAAAGAAACAAAACCCTTGCATTTTATATATTTAGCCAGAAGTTTGAAAGATTATGACTGTGAGAAAGAACGAAGGAATGTATTTCATCATACCTTTGAGAAATGCTAATCAGTTCATTAAGTTTAGTTGCTAATAAATAAGAGAAAACATGTCTGCTATAAAATTGTGTCAGGAAATGTTAATGAGCTACTAGTTGAGACCTCAGTACATTGTGGATAAACGTTTAAACTTGTTTTATTCCCTTTTGCTTAGGTTGGCTTTTTTCCCCTGACTTGCTCCTATCTTTGCACAGGCCCTCCTCATAGTGGGAAGACTGCTCTAGCCGCGAAGATTGCGGAGGAATCCAACTTCCCCTTCATCAAGATCTGTTCTCCTGATAAGATGATTGGCTTTTCTGAGACAGCCAAGTGTCAGGCCATGAAGAAGGTATCAAGATTTTTACTTTCATTTTAATCTCCAATCTCTTAGATACGGGTGTGTACACATGTACCTCTGTATGGATCTTTGTACATGTGTATATGTAAAAGCCGTAGCAACTATGTTCTCAAGTGGAGCTAGATTGTTAGTAGAATTTGGGGGGAAACAGTAACTGTGTTTTAGGTAGATTTAACTTTGTAATACATTCCTTTTTTTAAAAATTAACATATAATGTATTATTTGTTTCAGAGGTATAGGACTGTGATTCATCAGTCTGTAATGCATTCTTATTAGCATTTCTTTATCTTCCAAATTATGGATTTTTTAAAAGATTTTATTTATTTGAGAGAGAGAGCCAAAGAGAGCATGAGTGTGGGGAGGGGCAGATGGAAAGGGAGAATCAGACTCCCCACGGAATAGGGAACCTGGTTTGGGACTCAGTCCTGGGACCCTGAGATCATGACCTGAGCCAAAGGCAGATGCTTAACTAACTGAGCCACCCAGGCACCCCCGAATTTTGTTTTGTTTAATACATGTTACAGTTAATTTTCATTTCTTAAGTTTGTATTGACTCGATTGAAAGAAAGATCAAGTTAAAAGTATTTGAGTAGAGGGCCCTTGGGTGGCTCAGTTGGTTGAGCATCTCATTCTTGATTTCTGCTCAGGTCATGATCTCAGGGTCCTGGGATTAAGCCCTGCGTTGGGCTCTGCTCTCAGTGCAGAGTTTGCTTGTACCTCTCCCTTTGCTCCTCCGACCTTCCTTGTTCACTTTCTCTCTCTCTCAAATAAATAAATAAAATCTTTAAAAATAAAAGTATTTGAGTGGAAGAAATTCATTTAGGATTTTTTTTTTAAATCAGTGTACAAAATCACACTTTGGGGTCCGTTAGGTTGACTACGTAGTTTGGGAAAGAACAGAGGTACATCGTTGGAAAGATAGTCTCAAAACCCCTACAAAGGGATGGTGGTCTATTAGGACAGTCAGAGTCTGCTTGGCAAGTTAATGCAATCCTCATCCTTCTTCCTTTCTCTAAGTGCCGTTTGTCACCTTCTTAATGCAGCTGCGTTGAACCATCAGTGAAAGAGCAACAGACAATAGAATCTTAGAGCTGAAAGGACTCTTAAGACCATCTGGTCCATCTCTCCTACATTCAAACAAATGCAGTGTATGGCTTCTAGGATAGTAAGTGGCTGCTCTTTAAAAACAGCCAAAGTCACTGATGAAAATGTAATGACTGTTTCATGTCCCTTGGTAGCTTCTGTTCCCAGTGATGCTCTGATTTGGTATACTCCCAGGCAATGAAGAAGTTTTTTTTTTTTTTTTGATCTAGTTGAAGTATTTCTTTTACTTAAATCCGATTTTTCATGCTTGATCTTTCATAGCTATGAAAATCAGAATCCAAGAAAGGAGCTTTGAGAATTGGGGTGCTCCCTATGAAGACAGCTCTGCAGTTCTTTAACCTTGCTCTTGGGCCCCCGCTTTATAAAGATAGAGGGTACAATGACTTTATAGTTTTGGTTTTTTTTTAAGGGAAGAGACTGCAGAGGAAAGATGATATTTTAAAAGAAGCAGTTTCCCAAAACATGTAAGTTTGAGAGGCTAGCTTCTGGTTTGGTCAGATGGCAGAAGATTGTTCAAATAGCATACTTGAAATGGATGGAGGGGGCCAGAGCTCGAACCAGGATTCGTGTCCTGTGCACGGTAGCATCAAGGTAAATATTCTGTGGGGTGCCTGATGGCTCAGTTGGTTAAGCGTCTGTCTGCCTTTGGCTCAGGTCATGATCCCAGGCTCCCTGCCCAGTGGGAAGTCTGCTCATCCATGTCTCTCTCTCCCTCTGCGCCTCCTCCTGCTTGTGCTCTCTCTCTTACTCGCTCCCGCTCAAAAGAAAATAAAGCCTTTAAAAAAAGGTAAATATTCTGTGCAAAAGTCTTTGAAGTTAGTGTGAAAGAGAGGGAGATGTTGCCAGAGAGAAAAAGAACTTAAATATCATAGTCCGTTTATTCAGTGTCTGAGGTGAAACCAGTAGTAGCTTTCCTGGGGAATATCTAGACACAATCACTAGAACCAGGAACTTCCCTAATGTAGGTGGGGGTGGCTTTTCTTTGTCTTTTGGGGTTTTTTTTCCCCCTCTGAAGGGAACCTAAACAACTCCTTATGGTGAAACTTTAAATAATAGCCCTTGGAATCTGTAGCCATCGAATGTAGCATTTAATTGAACAGCTAATTCTGCTCGTACTTCCATAACCCTATCCATTCCTCGTACGTGTTCAAAAGTAGTAGTCTCCTTTGCAGATGGTAAATTACTCCATTGCTTTTCCCCAGCTGCCAGCTGCTACCTCAGATGTACTTGGAGATGTGGGTGGAATGGTCCTAGTTTTTCTATAAAGTTTTAAAAAAGCACTTTAGGCTCCTCCAGATCAAAGCTGCTTTGTAAGTGTGAGATATTATCATTTTTATTATTTTAATCTCTTGCAAATTGACTTGAGGGGGGAAGGTAATATGTGCTGGGTTTAGAGGCTTAAATGGTTAAATTAATGGCTTAATAACTTATGATTTAATCTTTAAATTGTTAAAGCCTTTCAAGGTAGAGTTTTAGATGAGTGGAAGGCTAAGGAATAGAAAAATAAGTGTCTATACAAGCTTATTCAAAATTGTTTTGATTCATGATTCACTGTCTGGATCATCCATGCACCCTTAAAGTTACAAAAATTATTTCCATGTTAACCAGTATAATAAATTTGTATTAGACTTTTTGATTTTCTCTGGCAAAAAAAAAAAAAAATTATCCCCTGAAACTAAAGTACATACAGGAAGAGAAAAGAATGAAGCATAGGTGTCTTAGAAATATATTAGAAATATTGCAAAATCTTTCCCTGCAAATAGTTTTCACATTGTTGCCTAATGATAGGTTGACAAAAGCCTGCGGGCTCAAACCAGTCTAAAGGTGCTAAGTCTTCCAAGCTGCTTTTGAAAATGAAATATAAATGCCATTCCTCAGTACTTCTAGTCTGCCTCCCACTGCTGTTCTCTTCCCTTCATTTTTAGTGTTAGGATGGGAAGATATTTTCTTTCTTTCTTTTTTTTTTTTCAGAACACAAATAATTTATACTTTTTTTTTTTAAATCAATTCTGGAAAGACATTTCTTTCCTTTTAAATGCTGCTCTTCCCCAAAGATGCAGCTTTTCTAATCACACACACAAAAAAGAACACACAGAAGGTAAAAAAAAAGGAGTCCATATTTGTCCTTCCGTTTTCTTCTGTACTCAGACACACACACACACACACAAACACATTGGGGATCACATTGGACATACTGTTTTATTTATTTATTTAACAGACAGCACAAGTGGGCAGAGAGGCAGAGAGAGAGGAGGAAGCAGGCTCCCTGCCGAGCAGAGAGCCCGACGTGGGGCTCGATTCCAGGACCCCGGGATCATGACCCGAGCCAAAGGCAGAGGCTTTAACCCACTGAGCCACCCAGGTGCCCCAGACATACTGTTTTAAACCTGCTTTTTTCAATTACTATATTATGGCTTTTTTGGTGTGTGTCATTAAAATGTATCTCAGTATTATATTAATAGCTGTATAACATTTGTTTAAACATTCCCCCTTTGCTGAACATTCAGTTTGTTTCCAGATTTTTTCACAATTAAATGTAATATTCTGTAGAACCACCAACCTAGGGAAATCATTCCTCCCCATTTTCTTACTAGATTTTTGTAAGAGTAGCATCATATTTTAATGGCTGAGAACTTGGGCTTAGGTTTCAGGTAGATCTGCCTTTGAATCCCAGCTCCACCACACTTACCAGGTCTTGCAGTCACTTAACCTATAAGCCTCTGTTGTGTCGCCTATGAAATGAAGATAATATTCAGAATTAAGTGAGATGACAATCTATGTAAAGTATCATGCAGTGCCTTGGGATATCATATGAGCTCAATAAAGTGTAGTGGTTACTTTTGATAAATACTGGTATCAAAACTCTTAACGTAAAAATATTGCTGATTTCTACAGTCTACCTCTTCAAAAAGTTGTACCAGTTTACACTCATAGCCCCATCATGTGAGTGTCCATTGCCTTGGACTCTCACTGACACTTGATGTTATTAAAATATATTTTTTGCGAGGGCGCCCGGCTGGCTTAGTCAGTGGAGCGTGTACCTCTTGATCTCGAGGTTGTGGGTTCAGACCCCGTGTTGGGTGTAGAGATGCCTTAAACATAAAATCTTTTAACAATTTATTAATTAAAATATTTCTTGCCAATTCGAGAGGTAATAGATTAGCATTTAAAATTATTTCTTCAGCTACATTTTAATGACTAAGTGCTCAAGTTAAAAGATTTTTTTAAGTGTTTTGTAATGGTAGTAGTTTGTGATACTCAGAAATATTATAATTTCATATAATTTTTAGCAATTAATTTTTGTTAAAGAGAGGTGGACTGATTTGTTGCTTCATAGAACGAGCATCTTTATGTACCATTTTATTACTTAAACCAAGCGGTAAGAGTTTTTGTTAGTAGAGAGGGTCGTTCGGCTTGTATTAATGAGTATCTTAGATTTAATTGTAATTAAGCTATTGCTTCTTGTTCACATATGGATGGTGCTAAAATACATGAAAGTGGTTTACTTTCAATTAATTTAAATTTTACCTTGTACTTCTCTTAATTTGCTTAATAAATCCTTTCTCCTTGGATGAACTCCTCAACACTGCCATTATCCTCACATTGGGGGGTGGGGTGGGCGGAGATACCATATGTTCCATTAAGATGTTTGAAGTGTTTACAGATCTTCTCCCCCATTTTATGTTTGTTTCCCAGCTCCATTCTATTTTTAAATGTAGTTCCTTTATCCAGATTCACATGTGTATTTTTTAAAATCTATCTTACTAGTTGTATTGGTGGCGTTACATGAACAAAAGAACAAAACAGTAGAGTTTGATTTTAACTAATTACCAAATCTTGTTGCTTCCTGAGTACACAATCAGTACAGAGATGAAATAGAACAATCCGATGTGACTGAACTGTTTGAACAGAATTAAGTAGGAATAGCCGTGATTTATAAAACCATACCCATTAATAACATAATATAGTCTTGTTTTTAAAGGACTGAAAATTAATGGAAGAAATCTTCCTTTCCACTAGCTTTGCAAGAAGGAAATAATCTTCTTTGAATATCCTCCTGTAAATCCCACTGCAAATTGTAGTCTGTACAGAACAGAATCATGGTGCCTAATCCTCCTCTTTTCATGGTTTAGTCCATACAAAGAGCAGAGCTGGAAATTGGATCTTTTGACAGCAGTTACTAAGCAACAGAATTTGGATGTTTTTGGTTAACATCCTAATATATCATGTAGCTGATTTGTCGAAGTTTGTGCCTGTATTAACCGGGACAAGTGGACACTCCGGAAGTGACTACTGGTCCCCGTATGGCTGGGGGGGTGAGGGTGGGCGCGTGTTGTTTTGTTTAATACACTTTGTCTTCTGGCGTTTGTATCTCTTTGGCACACAAAGGAGGATGGTGCAACCTTTAGGAGAACTTTCAGACTTTGTGACTTTTTATATTATTAAGAATATCCTACCCTGTGGTTTGTGTTATGTGAAAAATGAAGGAATTTTTCCTGAAAAGCAGGGAGAACAAATGAAGGATTTTAAGGTCATTCCAGGAAGCTTTAGTACTTTGCCAAAAGTTTAGGTCCACTTCCTGAGGCAGTTTCATTAGAAGACAGCTAATGTTTGCTTGGTCTACTCCCAAGTTATTTTTAGAAACTAGAGATTATTACTGATAGCGCCGATTTGAATTTGCTCATTTATGTTTTTATATGCTACCAAATATGATTAGGGTATGCTTTCAACTAATTGCTGACAGATTTACTGCATTAGGGATTTTCTAAGTCATCGGATTCCTACTAAGTACTTCACGCCAACCACTTCAGAACTGAGATGAACTCTTTCAGCCCCAGAAGAACCAGAGAATTTGGCTTCACTTACCTCAGAGCACTAATGAGGTTATAGAAAATGGAGGATGGAATCCACTTAGAACACGCTTTGCTGTGGTTTGTGATTCTGAAAGGCTGGGATTAACGTGGAGCTAATGCTGGCGTGTTCCCATTTGTATTCATGTAGACTCCAGAATGGGCAGCTGCTGCCCCTGCCTTGCACACAGGTGGCTCCGGGCTTGTCTGTAGATTCCAGGAGTGGGCTCTGTGCCTGGACTGCCTGCAGTGTCCTTGAGGGCCATATTCAGACCTGCCCCAGCCCCTGTGTGGCAGGAGCCCCGCGCCTCCCTTTCCTCCGTGTGCACGGTGCAGCCGGCGTGTTCTTGCCTTCAGCTCGGGCTCCTCGCATTTCAGTCTCTTATGACCTAGTACCTACCTTTGCACCCGGGAGGTGGTACCAGAGAGCAGAAATAGACTGTGGGATTCTGTGTTTTCTAGAGATACTATTCATCTTCCAGAATAGACCTCTCATTATGTCCCTGTTCACTGGGGACACTCTTTCACACACTTTTTCTTCCTTTAGTTCTTGGGATTCTTTTTCTTTAGCCTTCTCTTCCAGACGTCTCCCCAGGCTCTGAGACTATCCATACTGATCATTTTACCTGTCCTACAGGAAGCGGCCCGATAAAACTTGGGTGACCAGACATTCCAATTTGCTTTGAGCGGTCCTGGTTTTTACCTGTTGTTCCAGAATGATTATTAACAGCAGGGGGGCCCCCTTTCAGGTGTCTCCATTTGCAC